>CM069593.1:50034187-50324187 GCA_035771175.1 Paratinospora sagittata | reverse complement strand
AGTGTTTGTCCAAGATCATTAAAAAGTTGTGAAAATAACGTTCTAGAGGCGTTGGTGTTATGCTTTCAGATCATACCATTTTCACGATGCAAATTAAAGAAGGATAGTAAAGATGCAGTCTCATACTTTCATAACTGATAATGCGGCAATTGGAAGATAGCAGTTAGTTATGCATAACTTGAGCTTCATCACCTGCATTTTTGTTAACTTTAAAAGTTACATGAAATTGTGATCTCAACCACCCCCCAAACTTAATTTGTTTCCATAGACTGTAAAATTCTTATCTTGGTTTATTTATATTTATTGGTAGCTTATTCTTTCTCCAATATTTCTTGCAGGCCTGATGTCTTTAAAACAGCTATGAAAGAGGACTCAAACGACCAATCTCACAGATCCATGTCAGAAACGTTGGATGAATCAAACTCAAGTGATGAAGATGGGCTCCCTCCATTGGAAGCCAACTTAAACAGAATTAGACCCTCTGGATTGCCTTCAGATGCTGAATCAGATTCAGATTCGGATTCCTGATCCATGAGAAATTTTGGAGTTGTGTTGAGACCAGTTTTCACATATAGTTCCAATGCAAAAAATTTTCTCTTTCGAGTTTGTACTAAAGAGTATAGTTGAGCACATTGGCCTATTGGATTCTAAGCCAGCTTGGCCACCATGGACAATTTGTATTTATTTTATTTTACTTTACATTGAAACTGTGAAGATGGGTTTTTTTGAATTTTGGATCCAAATTTACATGTATAGAATAAAAATTAACACTTTTAATATTGTAATGTCTTGATTCGCATTTGTTCAATTAAAATAAAATCAATGATTAACATGATTGCTTTAGCTGGATATAAAGCAATCTGCATTCTTTTCAACAACAAAAGAAAAAAGAAATGCTACTGACTTAAAGCAAAAAGCACGCCAAATAAAAGTCTTATTTTGATAAATGCTCAAGAAAGTTGGTTGCTGAATACTTGTTGGGCTAATTTAAATTTAACACTCTTAATATTTCCATGATATAGTTGATCTATTACACTTCTAGAATTCAATTTTATTTATTTATTCTATTATTCTTTTTTAAGTTTCTCTTAACATATTTTACAATATCTATTATATTATAAAGATTTAATTATAGACAAATTAAACAATATTATATGGAAACTCATTTTATAAGACAAGACGAAGCCGTGGGAGCGTCCGACGATTTGATCGAAGGGTTTTTGACATGATTAGTGTAAATAATTAAAATTATGTTACTAATACCAAATTTTTAAAAGTAATGACTCATATATTCAACTTTAAACAGTAAAATGCCACCCGGACACGTGCTGGCGATTTTTTTTTTTGCCACGTCGAAAGCGTCTTTACAAAAAATGCTTTTTATACAAAAAAAAAAGTTCGTATTGAAAGAAAAAACGCTTTCAATACAAAAAAAAAGAGTTATTTGAACACACAATAATAAATAAAGGCATGTGTAAAACTGCTTAATTACAAAATCCTTCACATATTTTTCTAGATGCAACTTGCTTACGAAAGGTTCTATTGTTAAACACAAATAAAAAATTAAATAATTCCAAAAAGAAGTATGTTTGCCAAAACTAAAGTAAAAATTCAATGTAGATAGTTGTTCTATTACCTGTCTTCTCATCTTCATCTTGCACAAATATTTTTCTACTATCAATGGTCTTTCCATAACTTTGGCATCACCTCAATTGAGATTTCATTAGTCTCACGTAAAAAGAAGTAAATGAAGAGAGTCAAATAGCAACAAAGACAAGATCTAAGATGAGCAACTTAAAAAAAAAGTGAGCAATGATACAAATTCTAATATAGAAAGAAACAATTCCTTTATAGCATATTGTTTTTTAGATTGATAGTGATGCATTGATGAATAAAAAAGTTAAGACATTATTTTTAGTCTTAATGAAGTATCTCAAATATAGAGAAAAAAACCCAAGGATATGCCAAAATCCACTACTATCTTAGGTTCGAAGGAAGTATACCTATAAGATGGATAATCATTACAAGAAGTGTCGTATACAAGCTTCTCCAATACTGAAATCATCTTTAGCTAAGCCTAGAGAATTTTTTCCGCCTCTTTCCAACCACCAATTACTAAGCTTATTTAAATTATGATTCTCAATTAAGATCCCAAAGCTTTTCCAATGAAACATAATAACAAATGCAAAATCAAATGAGTAAGTAACAATGTAATAACATTTCTAATCAAATATATGTAGTAGCTTACTAAAAATAAACAAACTTTCATAGGCCATAAAAGCTGCAAAGATAAAACATAAAGTTAAATATAGTAATGATATTCTATTTTAGTTTCAAAATAAGAAGGTAGATAAAGCAATCGATAATAAGAAAATAGTGTAGGAATTGAATAAGCAAAATTTCTATTAAAAGAAAAATTTTCAAGTAATGAGACCTGCTAATGTTTTTTTGGCTTTTTTTTTGGTATGTTTGTGTGCTTGTGTATATTTCTTTTAATAAGTTTTGATTAAAACAAAGATGACAATAATTACAAGTTTTAAAACTACGAATAGTTATATCTTTTTTTTAGTAGATGATAAGATTTAAATTGAATAGTAAATTATAAGAATTTTTTTTTTAATTTTTCAAATAATATATACAAACAAGTTTAGTACTCATATATATGCATATTTAATGACTCGAAATTATTTTAAAACTGACTTATATATATATTATGTTTCTTGTGAAGTTACATTTTTTTCTTTCCTCTTTTTTATTTTATTATTTGTTTATTTATTTATTTTTAAGAAATAAAAGGAGAAAGAATAAGAAGGCAGAGGTCATGAGAGACGAGCGAGTGCTGAAAAAACAACAAATAAAATTTATAATTTATATTGAACAAATAAAATTAACTATCAATTTATCCATCTTATCATTCAAAATTTATTTTTACTTTTTATATATAGTTAAAATTTATATTACAAATACTGTTTTTTTTTTTTTCAATTCATTACAAGCACTATAATATCTACACTATATTCTTAATATTTTATCGTACATCATTATATTATATGCCTTACATTTTAATTACTAATTGTGATAATAATAATATTGTTGTATATTATTTCAAAGAGAGGTCTAATATATATTTTTTTCTTTTCATTTTAATTAGTTGTTTTTGAATTAATTACAGATTATAACAATTGTATTAAATAACAAGTTGTACCTCAAATAATTTTAGAGACTTTGCATTACCATTATTAAGTACTATTATCACATGATCATGACAGCTTGTAAGATATATTTAGTCTTGAAATTAACTATCAATTTATTTAATTTTTTTTATTTATATTTTTAATATATTGTTCAATTTTATTTTATTTTTTAAATTGGTTCAAATAGAAACCTTAGAATGAATTTGGTAGCGAGTCGTGTTTCTTCGTTCTTCAGAAACAACAGCTCTTGTTCAACGCAATAATTGCAACAAAGGCGAGGCATCAAAGTGAAGGTAAGGAACGGGAATCTAGAGCAAGCACTAGTGGTGATGCAACGTAAGATGATTTCGAGCGGGATGGAACGCTTGATTAGGCGTCAACAAACGCGTCAACTCAAGAATCTTGAGCGAAAGATTAGATCTCAAGATCTCGCTCGTAAGCTCAAATCCATTCTCATCAAGAAAGTCAGGTACTGGTGTACTATAACAATCGTTTGATATGAGTTTGTTTTGATTTATTTTTGTTGATTGAATCGTTATGCATGCATTACTTAGAGATGGCCGAGATGTATAGGAGCGTGTGTACTGTTGTCTGAATTAACGATGAATAATTAGAGTATAACATGGCAGATTTGTTGATTATTTGGCTCGTCCTATTCATGGGCGTTTATGTCATTTTATTATGAAGTTAGTATTTGAAGCAAACCCTAATTTCTATTAGGGTTTGAGTTGAACCAAACCTCTCATTATTATAAATACCCTATTACTGTATTTTGAGGGTATGAGAGTTTTGAAGCATATTTTGTAATCTCCGAACGAATTCCCCAATTAGTGATTCTCATCTCCCGTGGGGTAGGCGGAGTTTCGCCGAACCACGTAAATCTTTGTGTTCTTGTTTCCATTATTTACTTTTGCATTCGATTGGTTTGATATTCGATTCCGCTGCGCACAACAAATTGGTATCAGAGAGTTGGGTTATGAAATTGGATTCGAAGAACGATTTGAAGAAGAAGAACGTTCTTGACGATGGGTTGTATCGCCGTGGTAAGAAACAAAAGATCACGTTTAACTTTTGTTTTTCGTTTTAACATTATTACTGTTTTGGGCGTTGAAATTGGAAGAAGAAAAAAAAAACGTGATTTTTTTTGTGTGAACCGTGAAGAAGAACTTGATTCTTCAAGTTTTTTTTTTTTTTTTTGGTCTTTTTGCATAAAAGACAAATTTTTGTGGCTGAACGTGGAGTTTTTTTTGAAACAAAAAAAAAATTCACTTTAGTTGTGATTATTTTATCACAAAATCGATTGGTTTCTTGATCTTCAAATTGGACCGTGAGCAATTTTGGCGTGTTTGTTTTTGCTCAACGTGAATCTGGTTCTTTGAAAAATTGAAGATGGAAAGTTCTTCGAAAGTCTCGAATGCGAAATTTGAAGTTGAGAAATTTAATGGCAAGAACAATTTTGGAATGTGGCAATGTGAAGTTCTTGATGTCTTAGCCCAACAAGATTTAGACGTTGCTTTGGAAGAAAAACCTGTTGATATGGATGAGAAAACTTGGAAGAAAATTAATCGTCAAGCTTGTGGTACCATAAGATTATGTTTGGCGAAGAAACAAAAGTATTATGTTATGAAAGTAACTGAGGCTAAGGAACTTTGGCAGAAATTGGAAGATAAGTACATGGCCAAGTGCATTGAAAATCGAATTTATTTGAAGAAAAAGCTCTACAGGTTTGACTACAAACCAGGTAATTCCATGACTGAACATTTGGAAGAATTTAATCAATTACTTGCTGATTTATTAAATTTGGATGTTACTATTTCTGATGAGGATAAGGGTGTTCTTTTACTGAATTCATTACCCGATGAATATGAACATTTTTCTACTACTTTATTGCATGGAAAGAAAGCAATTAATTATGATGAGGTATCTTTTGCTTTGATTAACCACATGTATCGTAAAAAGGATAAACATGATAGCAAGGAGACTTCGTCAGCTTTGGTAATAAGGGGTAGATCTGAACAGAAGCAAGGAAAGAAAAATAGAAAATCTCGATCTAAGTCGAGAGGGAAATCATCAGAAACAAGAATTCCTGCAAAGAATGAATGTGGATATTGCTACGAGACGGGGCATTGGAAGAAAGACTGTCCGAAATTACAGAATAAAAATCAGAACAGAGTTATTTCAAATATTGCACAAGTGAAGGATTCAGATTCAGATATTTCACTGGTTTGTTCATCTTTGGTATGTCAATCTGAGGATTGGATTTTGGATTCAGGCTGCACCTATCATATGTGTCCAAATAGAGAATATTTTTCTACTCTCGATGAATTCGTCGGTGGATCTGTTTTTATGGGTAATAATGATATATGTGAGACAAAAGGGATAGGTACAGTACAATTGAAATTACATGATGGAACAATCAGGGATTTGAAGGAAGTTCGGTATGTACCAGACTTGAAGAAGAATCTAATTTCTTTGGGTGCATTAGAATCAAAAGGCTTCAAGATCACAATTGAAGACGGTATTTTGAAGATTGTTTTGGGAGCATTGATAGTGATGAAAGGTACAAGAAGAAATAACTTGTATTTGTTGCAGGGTAGTACAGTTATGGGTAGAGCGAGCACAGTTGCATATGTATCTACAGATGATACTACTGAGTTATGGCACAGGCGACTTGGACATGCTGGTGAGAAATCTTTGCACGCACTGGTTAAACAGGATTTGTTGAAAATATGCCAGGATGAAGGAATTGTCAGACACTTCACAGTTCGAAATACACCACAACAGAATGGAGTTGCTGAGCGTATGAATCGTACTTTACTAGAGAAAGTTCGATGTATGTTGTCTAATGCTGGGTTAGGCAAATAGTTTTGGGCAGAAGCACTTCGCTATGCATGTCATCTGGTCAACAGACTACCATCAGCTGCACTTGACAAGAAAACACCTATTGAGGTTTGGTCAGGTAAACCTGCACATGATTATGATTCATTACATGTATTTGGTTGTTCTGCTTTCTTTCATGTCAGGGAAGACAAGTTGGATCCTAGAGCCAAGAAAGGTATTTTCTTGGGTTTTGATAAAGGTGTGAAGGGGTTCAAGATCTGGTGTCCTGAATCAAAGAAGTCTATCATCAGCAGAGATGTTACTTTTGATGAATCAGGAGTTCTAAATAAATCTCCCCAACAAGGTCTTCAGTCGAAACAGAACAATCAAGATGCTCCTGAGCAGGTGGAGTTTGATGTTGCTATGAAGACAAGTCCCAACCGCACAGGTGTTACCGATGGTGAAAGATCAGATTTTGAGAATTCAACCCCAGCAATCCTACGACAGTCAGATCCTATTGCCTCCCGTAGACAGCGAAGAGATATTCGCAAACCTGCTCGTTTTGAAGATATGGTGGCATATGCACTCCCAGTTATTGAAGATGGTATTCCTACCAGTTATAAAGAAGCTATGCAGTATTCTAACAGTGCAGACTGGACAAAGGCTATGGATGAGGAGATGCAATCTCTTCATAAGAATCAGACTTGGGAATTAGTTCGACCTCCAGAAGGTAAGAAAGCTATTGGATGCAAATGAGTTTTTACCAAAAAGGAAGGTTCTGCAGAGATGAATAATGTGAGATACAAAGCCAGATTAGTTGCAAAGGGGTATGCTCAGACTGAGGGTGTAGACTACAATGAAATATTTTCACCTGTTGTCAAGCACTCGTCTATTCGTATTTTGCTTGCTTTGGTTGCACATTTTGATTTGGAATTAGCACAGTTGGATGTGAAGACCGCTTTCCTCC
Source organism: Paratinospora sagittata (assembly GCA_035771175.1). Taxonomy (NCBI): domain Eukaryota; kingdom Viridiplantae; phylum Streptophyta; class Magnoliopsida; order Ranunculales; family Menispermaceae; genus Paratinospora; species Paratinospora sagittata. The sequence continues at coordinate 50,317,206 of CM069593.1, read as the reverse complement.
ATGGTGATTTGGAAGAAGAGATTTATATGTCTCAACCTGAAGGTTTTAAGGTACCTGGTAAAGAAAATCTCGTTTGCAAATTGAACAAGTCTCTTTATGGTTTGAAACAGTCTCCCAGACAATGGTACAAGTGATTTGACAGATTTATGATTGGTCAGCAGTACACTCGGAGCAGTTATGATCATTGTGTGTATTTTCATAAGCTTCCCGATTCATCGTTTATTTATTTGCTCTTATATGTGGATGATATGCTTATTGCATCTAAGAGCAAGGTGGAGATAGAATATTTGAAGACTCAGTTAAATACTGAATTTGAAATGAAAGATCTTGGAGAAGCTAAGAAAATACTTGGTATGGAAATTAGAAGAGACAGAGTGAAGAGTACAGTGTGTTTGAATCATACACAATATTTGAAAAAGGTTTTGCATCGGTACATTTCATGTACTTTGGATGTTGGATTGGTATTTGAAAAGGATGACAGACTTGGTTTACATTTGGATGGATATGTGGATTCGGACTTTGCAGGTGATTTGGATAAGCGTCGTTCTACTAGTGGGTATGTGTTTACACTTTCTAGAGGACCGGTGAGTTGGAGGTCTACGTTGCAGTCTACAGTTGCTTTGTCTACTACAGAGGCAGAGTATATGGCTATGACAGAGGCTATTAAGGAGGCCATTTGGCTATTTGGTTTGCTTGGTGATGTGGGGGTTACTATGGATAGTGTCACAGTTCATTGTGATAGTCAGAGTGCTATTCATTTGGCAAAGAACCAGGTGCATCATGCAAGAACAAAACACATTGATGTTCGCTTTCATTTTGTTCGAGAGGTTATCGAGGATGGTGAGATTTCATTGATGAAGATCCATACAAAAGATAATCCTGCAGACATGTTGACCCAGATTGTACCAGCGATCAAGTTTGAACATTGTTTGAACTTGATCAATGTCATTAGAACCTGAGCGCTTTCAGGCGCATTTGGAGATGAGATTGGTGATTGGTTTGTTTAGGCGATCTCGCCAAGGTGGAGATTTGTTGATTATTTGGCTCGTCCTATTCGTGGGCGTTTATGTCATTTTATTATGAAGTTAGTATTTGAAGCAAACCCTAATTTCTATTAGGGTTTGAGTTGAACCAAACCTCTCATTATTATAAATACCCTATTACTGTATTTTGAGGGTATGAGAGTTTTGAAGCATATTTTGTAATCTCCGAACGAATTCCCCAATTAGTGATTCTCATCTCCCGTGGAGTAGGCAGAGTTTCGCCGAATCACGTAAATCTTTGTGTTCTTGTTTCCATTATTTACTTTTGCATTCGATTGGTTTGATATTCGATTCCGCTGCGCACAACAAGATTTGTTTGAATTTATGATAAATTATCTAATTTCTCATTACCTACGAACAATTAGAACGATTAGAGTATATATAACATGGCAGTATTTTCTCCATTTGATGAATAATGGAATAGCTTTTTTTTAAAAAAAAAAAAAAAAAAAATTCTCTAATCACAAATTTATTTTTCCATTTCGTTCTCATCCTACCCGGACAAAATTCAATTTTGTTTGTTAAGATGTGCGTTCCGAATTTTACTTGATGATAATTTTTTTTTAAGAATTTCTTTTCCTTTTCTTTTATCATTTAGAGATTTGCAGTTGATTGCTCCTCCCTTTCATGCCTGATGGAGTTGCATTCATGCAAATTTCATTTGAAAGTTGCCACATTTCAGAGAACTAAGATGAATCTTGTTACTTTTTAACTAGTTGAACGCCCTGCCATTCCAAGTCATAACAAGAGGCAATAGAAAGCTTTATAGAGATCACAATTGTCTTGACTTTTGTTAGGACCAACTTTTGGAGGACTTGTAGTTGCGAATTGTGGTCATGATACTTGGTGAGAATTATTATTGGCCTTATGCTTGTAGTGTTTTCATAGGAATCACTATAGTAAATGGTGTGTTTGGAAATGGATTTTGCTTTCGGTAGACAAAAGGACAGAACAAATTTACTAAGGATGTTTTGGTTGGTTGTGATTCTCTAAATTCTGGATTTCTCTCTTAGTTATTCATTATTGGACACGGAAAATCTTTTCAGTTTGGGTTTTACATGATCAGGGACATAATATATTTTTTCTTGGAACTTTGGCCTGAGAATAAGTTTTTTTGGTAGGGGGGCGTCGAGTGGGATGCCTGGAATCCATTTCAGCCCTTTAACTATTCCTGCTCAAAAGTGCCCGCCATTCTTAGATTTACAATTGAGATTAGGAGGTTGAAATTCTAGATGTTTGCCTCTGTCATTTCGTTACTTCTTTGAACTCCTGATCCTTTCTAGATGGTCCTGTGGTTTTGTCTGGAAATTGAATGGTGATGTACCATGTAAATTGATTTGTGTTCCTGTAATAGGCCAAATTGTTTTAAGGTTCTATGAGTAGACAAGGAACTAAATTTCTGCAGAGATTGTGATTCATGATTTCCAAGCTCTGATGATCATGACATGACGAAGATATAAATGCCTTTTGAGTTTAAAATGGCCTTTGTTTTCTTTTGTTTGAGTTAATAAAGTAAGCAGAATTGGTCTGATAATTTTGTCTTGTCGGTATTGATCCTGATTTTGGATAAAGCTTTCTGTTGATTTTGCATTGATCATGACCTAATCCAGTCTTTCTAGAATGCTAAATCTCAAGATCTGATTGGATATATATACGTCAATATTTTCATTAAGTTTTGATTATTGGCTCTACCTAGGAATGAAACCACTGATTTTTTCAGACTCTTTATAGAGCCTTGAATGAACAAGTTTTGTTGCATGAATGAAGCTCTGCAACCTATGTTGCTGAATTTAATAATTATTATTTTCTATCTCTTGGAACTCCTGTTCCTCTTAGACCTATCAACTCCACTGCAAACTCCATATAAAATTTTGGAACTAGAACTCCATGAACCCTTTAATGCACCTACATATTATCTTAGGAAACAGTGAAATGACAAGATAAAAGGTGTATTTTTTGCTAGAACTTCTCCTCATGGATTCTTTATGCTTACTTGGATATTTGATTGATAATGCTGCAGGGGTCTCTGAGAACAGATTTGGTGGGCGAAATGCTGATGAGGTACTTGTGCGGTGGCTGTGCATTTTTTTATAAGCTTGCATAAATTTCTTTAATTTTATTCTAAATTTTTGTAATGATGCTTCCTCCATCTTGGTCCTCCTGGTCATGCTCAACAGCAAACTTAAAGTGGAATTTCAAGTATTGAATGTCATGAGCAATCATTTGACTTTTATTATTAATAATTTTACATGTAAAATGATAAATTGTAAGCATTAACATTTAACAACCACTAGCTTCATGAGTACCTTATATGCCTACGTTTTCTCTATAATATGTAATGCATTGTTATAAATCACAAAATAAGTTCTTATAGATCCATAGGCATTTATGAACCTCTAATTTATTCATAAGCATTTGGTCTTAGATTAGATAAGTAGGCACATCAAGACCGGCCTTCACAGATTAAGCTGTATGACAGCTTGGCACAAGGAGAGGGATTTTCTTTCTAACAGTAAGGCCAAAAGCTGCACTCATGTCTAGTTCTTCCTTAATTCTCCCACTAGGCAGGTCCCAGTCGAACCAGTACAAGAGGTTAGCAAGAGCAAACTCCACGGTAGCAACACCAAATGACAGTCCTAGGCAACTCCTTCTCCCTGAACCAAAGGGAATGAGTTCAAGATCTTGGCCTCTAAAATCAACTTTGCTTTTGCTAAATCTTTTGAGAATGAACTCTTCTGCTCTGTCCCATACCTTGGGGTCTCTCTGAATTGCCCAGGCATTAATGTAAAACTCTTGTTTTAGGAGGGATAAAATACCCTTTTACATGAGTTCTTTGTGATAGGCTTTTGTGGAACTAATAATGGAAGTGGAGGATAAAATCTGAGAGTCTCTTTGATATCACAACTAAGGTATTCCATTTATTGAATATCTTCCTCATACGCCTTCAATTTCAATCCAACCACTTGCCTTACCTCTTCTTTTAGGCTCTTGTCATTATGCTCTACTTCTTTAGAAGCTCTGAAATCACCCATTCTATAGCTGTTGCAGTTGTCTGTTACGCCAATAAACATAACCTGCAAAATTGAGCAAAGAGAGGTCAGCAAAGTAGGTTGTCCGAGAAGTATTGTTTATCATCTGGGTTACTATTAGTCTCTCCTTTGTCGAGATATTCATTGATGATGCCATCGAAGAAGGCATCCAGTTCTTGGAAAGTTCTCTTCCAACTTCCAACCAACCCTGTAAGAACATCCACCCATCTCAAAGATGGAAAGAAGTCTCCAACACTAAACACTCCCATAAGGCGCATTACCTCTTTAGACAACTTGCCGGATCAGTTTCTACCACCACCTTGCTCAAACTTCCTACCAAAAGTGCATTTGGACGCTACGTTATTGGCAAGAGTGCGCAGCATCTTGCTTAGATCAATCGGAGACCCAAGTGGACATGAATTAGATGTCAAGTCTATCATAGTGGCAACCTCTTTTTCTCTGACGTACTTAAAAGTGTTGGAAAAAATCAATGGATGTAAAGAAATAATTCTACAATCTCAGGACAATTTTCCAAACTAAAATACAACAAAATAACAACAAAGATTTTAGCGTGGAAAACTCTCTAAAGATGAGGTAAAAACCACGGGACCCGTAGGCCGCTTAAAGACTTCCACTATAATATAATGGGATTACACACTTCACCCTTAGGTGGATCTCTCACAAATATACACTTACTATATATCTTCAATTTGTGGATAACACTTCACAAATTGGCTCACACTTTTTCTTCTCAAAGAAACTCTCTTTGAGGCTCTCTAGATCTCTCCTATTAGATCTCTGGAATTAGATCTCTCCGAATGATTTTGAAGTTGAGGTTAAGGGCTCTATATATAGAGCATTCTTCCACCCACGTGAACCATGCTTACTGCCCACGTGAAAATAGTTGCCGCCCATGCATTCATACATAGCCCACGTGAGTTGTTTTTATTTGATTATTTTCAGCCACCTCTTTTGTTGAATGTAGCCGCCCATTAAGAATGAAGTCTTGAATTTCATTGGCTGCTACCAACCCACCAAATTGAGGTGGACCCCATCAAATCTCTCCCTCCACCTCATGTGGAACAGGACTCCTCCACACCTGCAATATCTCTACAAATAGCAAGCTTTTCTCTGGTCAGGGACTTCGTCATCATATCTGCCCCGTTGTCATTAGTGTGAATTTTTTCAACTTGCAACAATTATTTTCCAGCACATCACGAATCCAATGATATCTCACGTCGATGTGCTTGGACCTTGAGTGGAAGGTTGAGTTCTTGCTGAGGTGAATTGCGCTTTGACTGTCGCAATAAAGAACATATTTTTCTTGGTTTTGCTACAATTCTTGTAGGAACTTTTTCATCCACAAGATCTCCTTACAACCTTCAGTGATTGCAATGTACTCTGCTTGTGTGGTACTTAAAGCATTACACTTCTGTAATCGTGATTGCCATGAGACAGCTCCCCCTGCAAATGTTATTAGGTACCCGGATATCGACTTTCTCGTATCCACGTCGCCAGCCATATCTGAATCTGTAAATCCTTCTAATACAGATTTACCATTACCAAAACATAAACAATGACTAGAAGTACCTCTAAGATACCTGAGTATCCATTTGACTGCTGTCCAATGTTCCTTTCCAGGATTTGATAGAAATCGGCTCACAACACCAACAGCATGAGCAATGTCTGGTCTGGTGCATACCATAGCGTACATTAGACTGCCAACCACCGATGCATAGGGCACCTTACTTATCTCTGATTTCTCCTCCTCGCTTGAAGGACACTGGCTCGAATTAAGCTTGAAGTGGCTTGCCAGTGGAGAACTAACAGGTTTAGCTTTGCTCATGTTGAATCGCTCTAAGACTTTCTCAATATACTTTTCTTGAGATAGCCAAAGTTTCTTGTTCTTCCTGTCACGAACAATCTTCATGCCAAGGATTTGTTTTGCAGGTCCTAAGTCTTTCATGGCAAAGAACTTGCTCAACTCTTTCTTCAACGTGTTAATCTTGCCAATATCTTGGCCTACAATTAACATATCATCAACATAAAGCAAAAGAATAATAAAATCACCATCAGAGAATTTCTTGATGAAGACGCAATGATCAGCTGTCGTTCGGTTGTACTCTGTTTGCTCCATGAACGAGTCAAACTTTTTATACCACTGCCTCGGTGCCTGTTTCAAACCATACAGACTTTTCTTTAGCCTGCATACCAGTTTCTCTTTTCTTTTGGCTTGAAAACCTTCGGGCTGTTCCATATAGATTTCCTCGTCAAGATCACCGTGTAAGAATGCGGTTTTTACATCAAGTTGTTCAACCTCCAGATTAAGACTAGCTGCCAAGCCAAGAACAACTCGGATTGAAGACATTTTTACCACCGGTGAGAAGATTTCATCGAAGTCAACGCCTTTCTTCTGTCCGAATCCTTTCACAACCAATCTTGCTTTGTATTGAGGTTGCGAGCTACCTTCTTCGCTTTTGATCCTGTACACCCACTTGTTCTTGAGGGCTTTCTTTCCCTGCGGTAATTTCACCAAGTCAAATGTGTGGTTCTCATGCAGAGATTTCATTTCTTCCTGCATGGCTTTCATCCACTCAGTCTTATGCTGGTCAGTGATAGCTGCGGTATAGCTGTCCGGTTCTCCCCCGTCAGTGAGCATCACATAGTCGCTGGGAGGATATCTTCTAGTGGATCTCCTTGGTTGTGCTTCTGGTTGGACTTGTTCAGGAACTTGTTCTGGTTCTGGTTCTGAACTACTAGCTGGTGGAACATTATCATCAGTATCTGGTGCAGCTTCCTTGTCATCTGAATTTGTTGATGGAGAGACTGGTTCCAGATTAACTGGAAGTTCTTCTGATTGTGGCTTCTCAGGTTTCTGAAAATCCTCGATCGTCTGATCTTCAAGAAACACCACGTCTCTGCTTCTGACAATCTTTTTGTTGACAGGATCCCAAAATCTGTAGCCGAATTCTTCATGGGAATATCCCACAAAGATACACTGCTTCGCTTTTCCATCCAGCTTGGACCTTTCGTCTCTAGGGATGTGAACAAATGCTCTGCAGCCGAATACTTTCAAATGTTTGTAAGAAACGTTTTTCCCCGTCCAAACCTTTTATGGTACGTCGTAGTTCAGAGGAACTGATGGAGAAAGGTTGATTAAATCGACTGCTGTCCTCATTGCCTCCCCCAATAGGAGTTTGGCAGTTTTGCATTTGAGAGCATACATCTGACTCTTTCACAAATTGTTCTGTTCATTCTCTCTGCGACACCGTTGTGTTGTGGTGTCTTTGGTACCGACTTTTCCAGCCTGATGCCGAAATTTCTGCAGTACTCCTCGAATGATCCTCGATACTCACCGCCATTGTCTGATCGTACACACTTCAAACGTCTGCCAGTTTCTCTCTCAATTTTTACATGAAATTGCTTGAAAACTTCCTGCACTTGATCTTTAGTTTTCAAAGCAAAGGCCCACACTTTTCTAGAGTGATCATCAATAAAAGTCACAAAATAATGAGCACCTCCTAGTGTTTTACAACTCATTGTACAGACATCTGTGTGTATTAAATCTAGAATATTTGCCTTTCTAGATGGTGGGGAACTACGAAATGCAACTCTGTGTTGTTTACCCATAATACAATCAACACAAGTACGTAAAGATGTACCTGTCATTCCTGGCAAATGCCCCTTTTTGGAAAGAATTCTGAGACTCTTTTCACTCATGTGGCCGAGCCGCTTATGCCATAACTCGGTGGGAACTTCTTTCCTCATGGTATTTACTTCTTCTTTACACAGCTTGGCTTCTGTGTGGTAGAGTGATGCATCTTTCTTGCATCTGGCTACTACCAAGTTTCCTTTGGTGAGCTTCCATTTTCCTTCACCAAAGTTATTATTGTAGTCATCGTCATCAAGCATTCCGGTGGAGATCAAATTGAGGCGGATATCTGGAACATGCCTCACATCTTTCAAGAGTAACCTGTATCCAAGGTTAGTTTCTAAATAAATATTACCGATGCCGATAATTTTGGATGCATCATCATTTCCCATCCTCACTCGTCCGAAATCACCTTGCGTGTAGGCTGAGAAGAAATCTCGTCGTGAGGTGACATGGTAGCACTCGCCTGAGTCAACTACCCATGTAGAGTCTTGACTTGCAAGGTTGACATAATCAACATCTCGAACAATGACGACTTCTTTAGTGAGAGTTGCGGTGTCATTTGTTCGGGTTTCTGCTTCTTGATTTTTGGATCGTTCCGCCTTTAACTTTCGACATTCTCGAATGAAGTGTCCGGGCTTGCCGCAGTGATGACACTTCTTGTCATGCTACGATATGGACTTTGAGCGTCCTCTTTGCTGACTTTGGTTACGAGGATTTCTGCTTTTACTCCTTCCGTGCCATTCTTGCTTGCCTTGTTTTTCCATGACAAGTGCTTCAGTTTCAGGAGTATAACCATTGTCTTTTCGTCGAGACTCTTCGTTCAGCATTCTGTCTTTTACCATATCCATGGTAAGCTTGCCGCTAGGAGCTGAGTTACTAACTGACACAACTAGAATGTCCCAACTTTTTGGTAGAGAACTCAGCAACAACAACGCTTGTAGCTCGTTATCTACGATCATCATCATAGAGTTGAGTTGATCTACAATGCCTTGGAACTCACTCATGTGTTCCGATACGCTGCTTCCATCTTTATACTTCAAATTGACTAATCGTCGTATGAGATTAGCTTTATTCTGTACGGTTGTCCTCGCATACATTGTCTCCAACTTTTGCCAAAGAACGTAAGCATCGTGTTCATTTGCAAAATTTTGAAAAATGCTATTGTCGATCCATTGTCTAATTTGAGCAGCACACTTTCTGTTCAGCACGGCCCAGTCAACGTCTGTGCTGGTTGTTTTTGATGTCTCGTCATCTGTTGAAGTTGTAGTCACAACTTCCTCCTTCGGCATTATAATCGGCTTCCACAGATCTTTAATGTATAAAAAATCCTCCATCTTTGGCTTCCAAATTGCATAATTAAATGCAGTCAACCTGATCATATTGCCTGTGTACATATTGCTTGTGCTCTCCTCCATTTGAGTCGTCAGTCAACAGGTTTCGCGGAGCTTGAAACTTTTCCGGCGATGAATAGTACTCTGTAAATAGTACTTAATGAATAGCGTCCGGTGAATAGTACCTCGTGAATAGTATTCTGTGAATAGTAATGTATGTATAAATCGTATCTTTGCTGAAAACGACCCAGTCTCTGATACCACTTTGTTGGGAAAAATGAATGGATGTAAAGAAATAATTCTACAATCCCAGGACAATTTTCCAAACTAAAATACAACAAAATAACACCAAAGATTTTAGCGTGGAAAACCCTCTAAAGATGAGTTAAAAACCACGGGACCCGTAGGCCGCTTAAAGACTTCCACTATAATATAATGGGATTACACACTTCACCCTTAGGTGGATCTCTCACAAATATACACTTATTATATATCTTCAATTTGTGAATAACACTTCACAAATTGGCTCACACTTTTTCTTCTCAAAGAAACTCTCTTTGAGGCTCTCTAGATCTCTCCTATTAGATCTCTGGAATTAGATCTCTCCGAATAATTTTGAAGTTGAGGTTAAGGGCTCTATATATAGAGCATTCTTCCACCCACGTGAACCATGCTTACTGCCCACGTGAAAATAGTTGCCGCCCATGCATTCATACATAGCCCACGTGAGTTGTTTTTATTTGATTATTTTCAGCCACCTCTTTTGTTGAATGTAGCTGCCCATTAAGAATGAAGTCTTGAATTTCATTGGCTGCTACCAACCCACCAAATTAAGGTGGACCCCATAAAAAAAGACTGCACTCTGTTGATGCTCAAGAGATCTTGGATGCAAATCTTACGTATTTGCCTCCAGTACTCACTGGATGGTGCGAAACCAATTTCAGTACACCCATAAAGAAGCATATTAGCTGCAGTTGTAGCTGGCCTATTTGCGAAGTCAGAATCATGATTGTTCATGATTTCTCTACCCATCTCTGCAGATAAATCACAATGACCCGAGCATGGCCCAAATGCAAGAGCAAGATAGAAGTCGTGCTTCTGTGAGATTGATGAATCAGTGTACCTAGTTGGTGAAGATTTCCAATGACTGGAATTCCTGGAGGGGAAGGCGGCAGATTGGGTTTTTTTGGATCATAATCGCCTTGATACGTGAAAATGGAAGGCCACATCACCCCATGTATCCCAATCATCCCCAGTTATCCTATACATGTTTACAATAGAACTTACATCCAGGTGTAACGCCAGTTCCTGGAGAGAGAATACAGGATAGGACGGTTGGGCTCCTTTAGAACCTGCAAGAAGTTGCTCTAGAGATCATTCCTCCTCTGCTATCCCATTTCTAGACATGATTCCTCAAAATCCCTCCAACGGGTAAACATTTTAGCAGCATAAGTACCATTTCGGCAGAAAAGAGGAGATTGTCCCATTGTACCTTAGAAACTTCACTTATTTCATTTAAATCCAAATCATTACCGAAGATGCAGTCACGCTTCACTGTCGTGAAACCAAATAAAAGATCAGTATGAAATCGACTAATTACAGAAATTTCAATTCATTAGCTGTTCCCTGATTCCCTTGTTCCACCTTTCAAGATAATTTAATAATGTACAATAATAATATATATTTCGGATGTATATACGGATGTTATTTTAACAAATTTTCATTTTTATATTACAAATTAAAGAAAAGTCTAGAGGCCCGTAACAATGTCAATGTTTGGGCCCAAGGCAAATTGGTCCACCCTGTACGGTACTGGGTTGGCTCATATGGTTATAAATCACTAATCCGTACTCAGTACAAAAAATTTCCTGTCCCCGGAAAAAAAAATTGAAAAAAATGATGATATATATTTATTTAATTATTTATTCTTTTAGTGTGGAAATTATTTCTTAGGCCTCAAGCTGAGGGTAATATGTTGGAGGTTTCACAGGTTAATGTTGGAAGATTTTTTTATTTTTATTTTTTATAACCAAGAGTATTCGGGTATTTGGTTCCAACTAATCTCTTGGGCCTCTGGTTGTTCAAGTGAGAAACACTTGTCAACACTAGTGAAAAGTTGAACGCGTAACCTTATTTCTTGAGACGAACAAACCTTATTTGTTTTGTTAAAATAAACACGTAACCTTATTTCTTTGTTCAAATAAACTAACCTTATTTTCACTTGTCAACCAACTGAACGTTAGTTTATTTTAACAAAATTTTTAAGTGCAAGCAAGACGTGGCTCGACTATGAAATATATTGGAAGCTCTTCTTTTAAATAAATTAAAAAAAAGAAGGATTTTTTACTCTGTCTGTTACGTGATAATCTGAGAGTATTATACTGTCATGTTTAGTTACATGTAAAAATTTTAGACAACTTTACTAGGAATATTAGATAGAAGTATTTTGTTGAGCGTATATTATTAAAATTAATAAAATTCTCAAGCTAAGTGATTTAAAAAATAATGTAAATAAATTCTAACTTAATGCATCAAGAAAGTTTGATCGAAAGTTTGCATATAATATATGGTACATTTCGGATGTTAATGTAATATTATTCTTTTAACAAAGCTAGTAGGGTGTATATTAACATCACTAATTGTTACAAATCTGACTTATCCTATTAAATGACACAGTAAAAGCCTATGTGATGGCATGTTTTGTAATTTAATAAATACCAAGAGGCTTTAGTTAACCGTGAAAAAAGTGCATATTAAAAAAGGCTACAGATGGAAGTTATTTTTTAATTGACGCTTATGCTTGCAATATCGTAATTATGTAAATGATAATAATGTTTATTATTATTATTTGGTATAGAAATATTTTTTTTCTAATTTACTTGGGAGTAACGTTTCAATTATTTTTTTATTTAACACTAAATAAACATTAAATTAAGAATTTTCCTTTTACTAATTATTGACATTTAATTACTCAATTTAATTAATATTTAGTATTTGCCAAATATATATTGATGTAATCCAATCCAATCATTCAATTTACTTCAATTCAATCCAATCAATATATAAAAATTAATAATATATATTTGCCAAAAATATATTGATGTAATCCAATCCAATCCAATCTAATCATTCAATTTAATTTAATTCAATCCAATCCAATCAATATATAAAAATTAATAATATATTTGCCAAATATATATATTGATTGGATTGGATTCGGAATGTTTGGTTACAAACTTCAAATATACATTGTACAACACATAAGAATATATGTGATTAGATAAATACTAAATAGTAATTAAACTGAATGATTGGATGGATTCTATCCCTACTTAAGTTTGGATTAGATCCTACAATTTAAAATCTAATATAATTATATTGGATTAACTTGAGCATTTGATTCTTTATTTGTTTCAATCAGTTGAACATCCTTATTAGCTCCTATGTGTGTTTTGAACGCCTGTTTCTAACAAGGAAAATGCTGGAATGACATTTAAAGGTACATTCAAAATAGTATACATTATTATTATATATTATTAAATTACCTTGAATCATGCACCAACAGATGATACGAGACAATTTAATGGTATACGAAATTGATGTACACCTTAAATGTACATTGAAAAGTTAGGGTAAGATAATTAAAGTCTGTATTTCCCAACTAACATACATAAATTTCAATTCTAAAGAACGCCGGTCTAATGCCATATTAAATGCTTTTAAATCATACACCTAATGCATTATATACAAGGGGTCCAATGTACCTTATAATATGTACTGTGCTAAAAATATGTACAAGATTAGTGGCACCCCCTAATAAAGATCTCATTAACGTTTGCAATTTCAAAATCATTCTTGATATTCTTTTTTATTTTTTTATTTTTTTTTGGTATAGATGTTTTGGTACTTGACAGGTGTCATCTTTGACGAGACTAATTCTTTCGGATTCGAGAATTTGTAAGGACAATGACACCTCTCCCAATAGAGAAGGACGATGACGGACTCGAACTAGTAATGAGTCTTTCAACCGTACCTTGTAATTCGTTTCCTGAATCATCGATCCTGAATCAGTGAACCAACTACTCCTTGATAGTCTTCAACTATATATAACAAAACCAAAGACCCAATTGCTGCCACGTATCCCTTTCTTAAAAAAAATGATGAAACACGGAACCAGGCTCTATAAATAGGAGACATATTACTAAAAGCTTCTCCAAGCATTTTCTTCTAGGAAGGTTATAAGATATACACATATAGCTGCAATGGCTGCTCAAAACGCCATTATCATCTTTGGAGTACTTGCAATACTCTTTGCCTCCGCCTTAGCTGATGGTAAGAGATATTCGGTTAATATTAAGAAAAATGTTTTATGTGTGTCACGCTATTTCTCGACGTTGGTATCCAACTTAGATATTTTGAGAATGTCTGTGTATTACATAGTATTTCCAAAACATTCAAAAGAAATTAGGTGCTAACGTCGAGATATAGCGTTTTGCGCCTAGCATACATGTAGGACTACTCTAATATTAGTATTGCATTAGAAGCATGATTAGTGAAGAAGAAGGTAATATATTATCTTTATTAATCTTGATTTTGTTTTTCTTCTTCTTGTTTCAGGAGATTATAACTATACTTACAATGGAGCAACTGGACCAGATCACTGGGGTGAACTACCTTTTTGCAGTGCTTGCTCGAATGGAACTTCTCAATCCCCTATTAACATTGTCACCGCTGATGCTACCTTAAATCCCAACTTGGGACCTTTGAACAGAAATTACAATGCCCAAATAAGTGCTACTTTGATCAATAAAGGCAACAACGTGGTGGTTCGTATTCTTTTCTTCTCTAAGTAATGCTAGGCTAACATTCAAAGTGTACCTTCATAGATTACGTCACTTTTATACACAATTAGATTTTTTTGAATAATATACCAATGAATGTGTCACTTTAACATTTTTCTTCTTAGAACATTTATGTCACAATCATATACATAAATGTATAGATGCATACATACATAAAAAGCATTACAATAACTATTAATTAACATGACCGTCGAATATATATATATATACATCTATATTTATATGTTTACACATACAAAATGGTGCTTATTATGTGTGCACATAGTCTGAGTGCTTGAAATGGGATATTAGTAAATATAACTATTTGATAATTTTCTTAATTTCGTTCTTGCCATATGATTTTTTTTTTTTCTTGAAGATTTTGTCTTTGGTAAAATCTAAATTGTAATTAACATCAATTTAAACAGCCCGTAGTTAATTATTTAGTATACATGTGGTGTGATGTTCTTGAGGTGGGACAGCAATGACCCACGTGGTACACGAACCTCTCTCCAGTCAAGATTGATAATTGGCCGCTTCCACCCAAAGCATACCTATGCTTAAGTAGCCTTTATGGGTGTCCTTTCACTACGTGTTTATTAAACTATTGTCTTTCGTGACTCAAACTTTCGACCGATCTATGCCCCTCAACCCATGCGACCAATTGCGCGAGTGCCTAATTGGCTTATTTATATTGTTTTAAGCCTTTTTTACTTCTATTAATAGGCATCATTTGACTCCGAGCTTGGAACTGTAACAATAAATTCCAAGATCTACACTGCCAAGCAAATGCACTGGCATTCCCCTGCAGAACACAATATTGATGGAGTCAGGTAATTAATTAGCCTAGCCAATATGAAAATTATAATCTTTCATTTCTTTCTTGTTAATTATCAGATTCTTAAACATTTCAAGATTGATTTAATCTCTAAATGTAATTAAGCAAATATTAATTCATAATAATTATATAATTACAGGTACCCTTTGGAACTTCATGTGGTTCATAAGGCCGCCGATGGTAGGATCGCCGTCGTCGCAGTCCTCTTCAAGTATGGCAATTCAGATCTTTTACTCTCGGAGGTATACATATAGGTGCAACCAGCTGATCCAGAACAGTACTATATAAAAGAATGTAATTTATTTTGCATAGTTATTCTAATATTGAAGAGCTATAATATATATGTTAAGTTTGAGAGTATTATTCTTGAAGATATATATGCATATATGACTTTGTGATCAAGCAATTAATTAATGTGAGGTTAATTTTGAGATGCAGATTCAGGTGCAATTAAAAGAGCTGAATGATGATGATGATAATCATATTCTAATCACATCCTTGAATACCGTACCTTTGCAACACTCTGCTGATAAGTATTATAGATATGATGGTTCTCTTACAACTCCTCCCTGCGATGAGACTGTCACCTGGACTGTCCTTGCAGAGGTATGTATCCTCTTACTTCTCTTCTCAAACTTAATATTTAGTAATTCCATGCAGAAATCATTTTCAAAACAATCTCCTCAAGTACTCATGTAATTAAGAAGGGAGCTCCATATACAAAAGCTTCCATGTATGCGGATCTTGGAGAAGAGTTAGACCATATTTAGGCCTATTGTATGTAATTACCTTGCTTAGTACGTAAGAGGTTGTTTTCATAACTCGAACTTGTAACGATAATACAATAACAATTCTTACCGTTGCACTAAGCTCTCCTTCAAATAACAAATACTCATGTCATATATATACAGTAACAGGATGCGCATTATATATACATATGAGGGATATATATATATATTAGACATAGTCGTTGATGCAGCAGTGGCTCCTTTAGAAACTAACTTTAAATCCAAAAGGGATCGATAGCAAGCTAGCTTTAGGTGAAGCAGCTCTGATATGGTATTATAACTTTGTTATTGCGAAGGTTTTATGTTCTCATTTATTAATTTTGTCTTTCCTTCATATTATAAATTAGTCTATGTACGTGCCATCAATAAGCGCACAAAGGGGAGTATTAATACCTATATAATATACATAAGCTTGGCTTTACTTAACAAATATACGTTTTTGGTCAAGCGAAAGCAATTTCTATTAGGGAGGGATTCAAAATCAGGGTTCTTAGCTACCTAGCTAGCTAGCTTCCTAAGGCATGTTAGCAATCATACCAAGCGAAGTTGGTTAATTTATTTAGAAAAAATATAATTAGTTCTTGATCTTCCATTAAAATTAATTATTCCATCTAAAACCATGCATACATATATAAGTTAGTAATTAAATGGGTGGTTGAATACTATTGATGCAGGTAAGAGAGGTATCTGAGGATCAAGTAAAGGCTCTAAAAACTCCACTGAGAGCAGATTGCAAGAACAACGATAGGCCTTTGCAGGCATTGAACAACCGAAGGGTGGAGAAATATGAGAAAGATGCATGATTAATCCCAATTTACTAGTGGAGTTTACTAATTATATACGAGAATGATGATTAATATATGAGTACTCTCTTAAATGTATTACTACTAAATGGTGCTTATCCCACAAATATTAAAAAAAAAAAAAAAAAAAAAAACAGGGTAAGAGGGGTAGGGAGAGACAACAGTACTATAAATAAATAATTATAAATAAATAAATCTAATAATGTCCCTGCTGCTATTAGTTTGAATAAAATGCAGATGTTCTTTTTTTGTCTCCTGAATTGGGAAGCGTCCCGAGCTAACTCTTTATTAGTTATCATTACAAACTTTGTTTAAATATAAAAAAATTAATTTTATAAAATTTTGGTGACACATGTCAACCTTATAATATAACTACACTTAAAGAGCTCACAAAGACTTAAAAAAATCAAAGCCCCTCCAACAATACGGGCAGAAGACCCACCAAATAAAGGCACTGGGATTCAATCCCCTCTGCATTTTCAGTTTATTTATTTATTTCTCGAGAAAGCATCACACCATTAATAATAATAATAATTAAAAAAAAAAACCTTCACTCAATTCCTACATAAAGGGTGAAAAATTATATATATATTCATAAATTTGATATAGATATAGAAATTAAATGATATCGTTGTCTTTAAAACACTAGGGGAGTGGGGTCCAATTAATAATAATAATAATAATAATTTTGCTGCAACGTGGAACTGGTTGAGAGGCTAATTAAAAGCACCTCAAAGTTGACTCTTTCTAATATTCCCACTTAGTTTTAGAATTGTTGTAACCCAATGATTTCATTTTATCCAAACTAGTTATTGCTCTAACTCATCATTCTCTTTTGATATAAGATAAGCAACTAATTTATTAATCTTGAAAACTTGTAGATAATGTTTTTTTTAAAAAATTTACACAAGATTTCTTTTTTCTTGTTTTACATGGCATTATCATTAGAGGTGTGAATCTTGGTGCTTGAAAATAAATCGAGATTAATTTTTTGGTTTATCCAGAATGATACGTGGTGAGTGCGTGTAGGTCTCGATGGATTAGTCTGATATCATACCGCTGTTTCCAAAAAAAAAAAAAAGTTCTAGATAGAAAAGCACCTGTGTTTTTCTTTTGAAAAAATAAAAAAGATAAAAGGGTTTTTATAGTGGGAAAAAGGAAAAAAGATTGATAAACAGAGTTTTGTTGGACAAAAAGTTTTGAAATGTCAAATTTATTATAAATTATATTTATCAATAGTCTAAATGCAATATTAATTAAAATATAGAACCAGCTAATCAAATTGATATATTTGGTGTATTCGTGGATGTTGCTACCAACCACCTAGTCACGTCCACGTGAAAAGCCAGAAGAGAGATAAAAAAAAAATATCAATTATACAAATAAAAAAACATATAAATATAGACTTGAACTCAAGATCTCTTACAAAATCAAAACTTTGATATCATGTTAAATAAGGGTTTAACAATACATATTAAGTTTTAATCAACAATCTAAACAAAAATAATATAAGTTTCAGCTGATTAGTTTATAGTCAAGAAAAAAAAAAAAAAAAAAAAGTAACAACCCATGGTGGCTGAACAGAATAATAAAGATGAATTGCACACAGGTCAAGCAATTACAACATCATCAAGTCCCTTGATTTTCAATATTTTCAATTTTACCTACCAACTTTGCATATCCCATTCTCTGCTCTTACCTACTCTTTTAATTATCTTCTATGCTAATTTTTTTATTATATATATATATATTCACATTGTTTATGATAAGAAATCAGAAGATTATTTTTATGAATGATTATGGGTGACAACAAGAAAAAGCTAAATGCTAAGCTTTCAAGTAACTGAAGGTGGAATATAAAAATTAGTAGTGTGACTGTCGGTTGATGAAATCAAATCATATACTTTTTTTTTGAGGTAATCAAATCATATACCTAATATGATGTAAGTCAGTAAAAAATTAAATTGGAACTAGAATAAGGAATTATATATGTAAGCAAATGAAATTTATTTTAGGCCAATCATTGTTCAATCATGCATTTAAGGACCTAATTATGGAAAATATTAGATGTATAATGTTGGTAAAATATGTTCTAGAAAATGAGATAAGAGGAGAGTGCAAATATTATTCTGTTGACTTAATTTACAGGTTTATTTCCTTCAGAATCAAGCATCCTATGCTAAGAGTAAGAGCAATTGACTTCTTTTCTATTCTTTCCTCTTCATTTTTCCTTTTTTGTAATAGCAAAAGCACAAGTCCACCTTATATAAATTCAACTCAGAATAATTTGATAAGGAAGAGTTTTTTCAAAAGCATTTTTTTAAAAAATATTTTTAAAAAAAATTGGTCTCTTATAGTTTCTTTTAAAAATAAAAAATTGTTCTATCCTACTGTAGTTTAGCTAGAAATAGATAAATATTGTCAAACACCTTCAAAAGTATCTTTACTTCAAAACGACTTTGAAAAAACTCTTTCAAACATGACCATAAAATAAATATTGAAAAAAACATTAAACATGAGATATAGCTTGCTCTCTAGATCAACAACATGCATATACACAGAATACAAATATTTCTATGAGAAGACATTCACAATTATTGAAAAAAAAACATACTTTCTCATAAAAAATAAATAATTATTGTAAATTGAATCAAAATAATCAAAAAAATGCTCAAAGAAAAATACTAAATTTTTTTTTTTTTCTAATATTTTTTTTTTCTCTATTGCTCTTTCTCTTGTCATTTTCTCTATATCATTTCTTACAACTTCTCTTCATGATCTCTCTCATATTTATAAGAAGAAATTTACATTAAAAGATCACTAATAATGGGTAATTATGCTCTCACATGATGAGTAACTATGCTCTCACATAACTGAATAACTATATTCATACATAATTCATGTAAAATACGTATACAAATATATTTAGACAACTTAGATATATACATGTACCACTTAAATATATATATTAATTAAATACATATACCCATTGAATATCATAATACTTGAGATATGTGTTTAGTACATGTAATTATTATATGAATATTTAGTATATTTATAACAAAGATGAAAAAATAAAAAGTGTAAGCAAAATTATATATACAATAATGTTGTAACCCAAAAATGTCACAAACATAAGGACTGACATTTTTCTCGCATAGATTCATAGACAAACTACATACGTAGTCATGCTGATCAATTAAAACAAGAACCACACGTAAATTTTGAAAAAAAAATATTCGGATATACCAAGAAATATTAAAATTAATAAACTTATCAAGATATATTAAAAAAAAAGAAAAAAAAAAAGAGAAGAGAGAGCCAGGCCAACAACTTGTGACCCTCGTCAGCAATTCAGAAATTTGGAAAGATTCAGCTTTGAAAGAAGATTTAATACCAATTAGGCCAATATTCACTTGAAATTATTTAACAATATACCCATATACCAGAAATTTTGAAAATGATGTTTTAACTTTTTTGTATTAAAAAACAATTAAAATAATACAGATTTGACCAAATATTTGAAAAGACGAGAATATAATATATATATGCAATAATTTAGATGCATGATTTCTTTGAACACGAACTTCCCATTTTCTCATTTATCCATATTAGGGGAAATCTACATTTGTTTCATCTTTAAAACAAATTCAGCGAAGGAAAGGATAAAAAATAAATAAATAAATAAACAATTGTAAGAATAAAAAAAAATTGACAAAGCAAAAGACAAGAAGAAAGCAAGAAACTCGAGAGTGAAACTGAGAACTAAAAACTTTTGAAGATTATTAACTTTTCAAAAGGGTGGTAAAACTTGATGGAGAAAATTACAATGATTCTCTATTTTACAATAATGGGCACATTGGGCTCAGACAATAAAAATAATACACTCACAATTACTTCATGGAGAACTGACAAAAACTTAACCCTCCTTATGCTAATAATATCTATTTTTTTTATAAGATATTCCTACATTTTTTATTTTTATTTTTTATTTTTTACGTATAAGACTAATCTCCGTTCGTAATAAAATTCTTCCAACGAAAATACATATACAAATTAAATTTTAAAATTTTTATACAAGAACAATATTAAAACTCAACCCGAACCAATTATTCGATGGTTGTTAATATCTATCTATCTTCATTTAATATACATAGGTCTATCACAATTATAATTTTTAGTTCAAACGGTTCTTAACATGTTATTAGAGTGATTTCATTGGACCAAATTTTTATTTGAAAGTAAAGAAATAAAATAAAAAACACAACACACACAGGCGTGTAGGGCAAGAACACACAAGAGACAGAACTAGTTTTCCTTTACACATGGTATGGATGAAGTTTACAAAAAAGCACTAAAATACCTCCCAAGTCCAAAAATTATTTACAGGGACAAAAAAAAAAAAAAAAAAACCCACTCGCTTAACACCAAACTTTCCAAAAGATAAAATGCCAATCAAACCCAAACGGTAATTATAAAAAAAAAAATCCCAGATTTATTCCTTTTACCTCAATTAGGAAGCCCCTCTTATTCAACGCACATGGACACTATGACTTAGACACTGGCGGGACCCACCGCCACCCAATGGCGCCCGCACTCAACTTCCCCAATCGCATCTACTCCGCGGCGGCGCCACACCGAGCCACGACTCACCGAGTCAAACTTCTCAGCCTCCGCAACCAACTCGCCGTCCTCGCTCCACGTGTCGTACCGCCGTCCGGACGAGAACCGCTTCAATCCGCCCAAACCGGGCGGCTCACTGTCCGGTTCACTCGCTGAAACTCCTCCGCATTTCTCCGACTTCACGCTTATCCTCGCCGGCGTTTCCCCCGCACGATCCTCGTCGTAGTCTCCGGTGCCGTTTCGCGGCTTCCGGCGACGTAGCCGGAGAACCGCCTTGAAACTCGTCCAGAACCCTTGCTTCTCCGATCGGACGACGGTGGAATCGGTCTCGTCCGTCGGCTGCTGCTGGAGCGGTCTCTGCCGGCGACTTCTCTGTCTCTTTGATCGGACTCTTCCGATGCATGAAACTTTCGGCGACGACGGTTCCGTTAACGGCAAAGAGGATTTTCCGGCCGATCGCGAACGTTTCGGGAAGAACCGAGCGTTTGACGGTCGGCAATGGCGCCGGGACTTACAGTCAGCGTAGGAAGTGTTGTGAGGCTTCGGGAAACCGATTAACGAAGCTTTGGATTTGAAATTCGAGGAATATCGCTGAGAATTCGATACGGAGCTCAAATTCGGAGTAGAATGGGAATTAGAATTGCCTTTAGTAGATTCCTTCCGCTCGAAGAAGGCGTTCCGATCGAACCAATCGAACTCGTCTTCTTTAGCTACGTAGAACGAGTCCGCCGGATAATCAGGTGGATTCTCCGGGAGATCTGGCTTCTCCGCCGACGATGAGTCTCCGGCGATTAAAGTTTCGCAGGCGATTTTCCGATCACCGCCGCAAACCAGAGTTTCCAGATCGACTTGTGGCATCGGTTCTCAGAAAAGATTAATCGATATGTAAAGAAAGATTGTGTGATCGATCAATCAATCGAGCAAAAAAGATGAGATTTTAAATCTTTTGAGAAACCCTAAGAATGAAGAGAGGACAAAAATGGAGGGAGTTTTCAACTTGGCTTCTGCTATTTTTCAGCTGGTTTTGCTCGTTTACACACAGTTTGCCGCGGAACTAAGGAAGCTGGTTTATACAATAATTCCTCACGTTCAGATATTTCTCAGATTAAATCAGGACCGCATTGTGTCGGACCCACGGATTGATCGGGAAAAAAGGTCCCTTTTGTTAGTAGGGCCCACATGAGAAGTGGATCCAGAGTTACGGAGGTTCACGATCTCTTGGAGTATTGGATCATTTATAAGCTTAGAGGTTACAGCTAATGAATGGCTAATGAATGATGATGAATCGATGATCAAGGTGATATGAACACGCTGACTATGGTTCGATAAGCTTAAGTTACTGTGGAGAGTGGGCCCACATCAGATAAGACGTCATGGGATCGTGCCGGGTCTTGATGTGTCGGAGTATCAGATCATTTTAAGTTGACTGAATTGCAAATACCAGTGGAACTTGTATTTATAGACGCATTGTACTTTGTTTTTATGTTCCATAAAATAAATTTAAACTTCAGTTATAAAAAAATTTAAATTATTTTTAATTTTAATGTCCACATAGCCCTTGATCAAGTAGCTAATTTCGTATAGTTGGAAAAAGGGATACTTAAGATAAGTTGAGTTGAATTTAAGATTTTTAGATTCTAATTTTTTTGCATTAGATTTTTTTTTTTTTAATTATTGGTTTTTGGGCATTTTAAAGATGTCATTATTTTCTTTATGCGAAATTAATCTTTTTTAACTCGAGTACGACAGAAACATTTGGGCTGACCCTTCTAACATGAACATATACAAGATCAAACTTAAGATTTAGACCTCAACCCTACTTATACTTAGTTACTCAACTGAACTATTAATCTAGGAATTCATTAGTATTATTATTCAGTTTCTTTTTAAAAAAAAGTAAAAGAAACTTCTTTTTTAGTATGTAACAAGTGGAGTTTGAGCGTGTGATCTTAAGCTTAATCTTTAAGTTATCTAAAATAACAATTAAAACTGTTTGATTATAATTATTAGTGTTTGTATGTTGTACATAATTTTTATTATTTATAATTAAAATAAAAAAGAATTGTTTTGTAAGAATTATAAGTCTTCCGATGTTAATTAGAAATTAAAATTATTTCACATCCTATAATTGATAAAATATGTAGTTGAATTGAGTTGACGTGAGATTGAAAAGTTAGAAGTAATAAAAGTAAGATAAGAAAACGTGTATAAACTAATTCTATTAAATGTTTAAACCTTCCATAAGCAAATTCAAAACTTTAAAATACAACAAGGACTTTACTCTAAAATGTTTAGGTATTCTTTCTTGAATAGCCCTGTTTGGTAATGTGATAAACTCTCCGTGTGCAAAATTAAGAAAAATATAAATTGGGCATATTTAAAAAGTTAAATCACGATCATAACGCAATTTTTAGCTATTTTGACGAACTATCTTTCTCCTTACTTTTGCGTTTAGTTGGCATTTACGGGTCCAGAAAATATTTTTTTTCCTAAACGGGCACCGCTCTTTCAAACAAAGCCAATATAGATTTCTACCCCATTACCATATTTTAATTTTATTTGTAGTTAACCTCTGTCTTTAATTTCCATAAAGATCATTTATTTAATTATTAATTCCAATTTGATCTTTCATATAACATATGGAATATGAAATATTAATGTATATTCATTGCCCTCCTTTTTTAAAGGGAATTGAATAATTGATGACCACCTGCCCTTTTTCATTTTATAAAATTATGGATGATTATCTCTTTGTCTTTCTTAAAGAAAAAAAAATAAATAATAAATAAATAAGAACTTTGTATTATCTTAATGGACTTGTGCTCAATGACCATTAAATGGATTCCAGAACAGGCGTGACCTTAATCCGCGGGTGGGATAGAAATTTCGGAAGAAGCCAAACAGAGCAGCCGCCAAGAAGTCGCCAGAACAAGACGAAAATATGTCGGCCGTACGACCTTCTAGAACATCTTGAATTTTCTGCCTGATTCTTAGAACATTCTATCTTGCGTTCATGTTAAGTGGTGAATTTTAAAACGGCATGTGAAGCATACAACATAAGAGTGCTCTATTTTTGAGAAATAAAAGGTCAACATGAATAGATTATTTCTTCTTATTACAATCGTATGCAGTAGTAAGTTTTAGGAAGAGGGAAAATATTTGAGAAAAAGCTACAAATGTTATAAAGAAGGTATGCAAAACTTTATAATTGATTAAATCTTTTTGACACAACTAAAGATAGTTCATTCTCTAAATATTTGTATTCAATTTTTTATTTATTTTTTTTAATAAAACAAAACATTGCATTAAATAATAAGAATACAAAACAAACACAAGGGAAACACGGAGTACTAGTGGTACACCACCAAGACCAAAGCAAAAACAACATATAACAGTATCTACCGTCAACGCACCGTCGTCAAAAAAGAAAAAAGAAAAAATCAACAACGACAGCACCACCTAGATCAAACAACTCTCCTAATTTCTAACTCAATCATTCAAGGAATACCCATTAATTTTAAAAGCAATAATGCACAAACTAGCCAAAATAATAATATCATTCTAAAAAGGTTTTGTTGTTCTAGCTTTACCATTGAAAATCCATTGATTACGTTCCAGCCAAATTGACCAAAGAGTAGCCCAAATGGCCGATCTCGTAACCTCTAGGTTGTTACCTCTCAATCCATGCACGTTCACCATCCCGAAGCACATATAACAAGACGAAGGGATAGAAAATGAATCACCAAGCCTAAAATGCTATTCCTTCCACACTTAGAAGCATAATTCCACACTTAGAAGCATAAGAGCAACTAAAGAAAATACAGCCAGGACAATCAACTTCGTTAAAACAAAATAGACAACATTGTGGTGACAAAGTAACGTGAGTAAGTTTCCTTTCGAGCATTCCACCAATGTTGAGGTTAAATGACCTTATTTTTTTTTTGAATTATATTTTTATTTTCTGATTACAAACCAAATATAGTTTTATTATTACCAGAGCATTACAGTTATTCGACTAACTAATCCAACCTTTTGGGGCCTTGTAAATGCTTTAGGGAAGCAAAGAGTACCACTAGAAATTTTATTTATTATTATAATAATAATAAATAATTTCTTTTTATTTATTTATTGATTTTTTGGCCCTTTTAAGGTGTCCTCTTACCCTTCGGGTTGAGACTAGTCCCTTCAACGTTCGAGGTTCTGCAAAAATTTATAGGCATCTCTCTCATCCAAAATTTGATAGAGGCACTGCTTAAACCCATAATCAAATCCTTCACTCTGACTCGGGTCCACCAACCCAGGGTTGGTATAATAAACAATTAAGTAAATATATTATGATTTATGGCGATTTAAATAAAATATTGATTCTCCGGCTTAGCAAAGCCAATTGATCCCGTCCGACAACCTCAAAGTAAAACATCGGAAATTGATTTTCAGACCGTTGGGGCCCATACGACCGTTGCTATGATGATAACCGTTACCAATTTAAATGAAGGAAAGGAAAAAAGGAACTTCTCGCAACTGACGCCACTACCCTTCCCTCAAGATCTCATCTTCTCTTTTAGAACAACCCAGAAAAACCACTTAGAAAACCGAACTATAATCAACTTTTCCAGATCAAATCAAATGGGTTGCGTTTCATCCAAACTGTACAACAAGAGCGATTTCAATCGAGAACTTCTCTTCAACAACAATGGCGAGTGCACCACTCACATTGTGTCCCTCACTTCAAGCTCTTACGGGTTCCTGAAACTCGATTCAGAGCCCACGACCACCGTCAAAGAAACAGAGAACAACAAGAGAGATAAGAAGAAGGAAGATTTATTCGAACCAGAGATCATTAATGCTTGGGAATTGTTGGGAGATCTTGAAGACGAAATGGGTATTTCGAAAAGCCCCAAATTATCAGTTCCTGATCATCATCATCATCAACAGGTGACTAATTTGAAGAAACAGAAGAGATTTACAGGGAAGGAGAACAAGCAGAAGCAGAGAGGAGCCAGTGGATTTGATAACAATGGAGGAAGAAGATTGGATATTTTGAAGCCTTTTAGAGAAGTTGAGAATATTCAAAAGGTACCCACTTTGAAAATTCCTGTAAAAACTACTAATTTGATGGATTTTAAAGTAGATAGTTTCAGATCTGATAATGGGTTCTTCACACCAAAACAGAGTAGTTTCAGGTCTGAAACAGGGTTCTTGACACCAAAACAGAGTTTTAGTCCCCTTTTCGATCCGGAACTTCTTACGTCGTTCCAGATCGAACTTGATGAAGAAAGGGAACAAATTAAAAACATGATTTCTCAAGAGCCCAGAAACAGTAAAGCAAAAGGATCGGAATTTATACTAGAATTGTTTGATAAAAAATGCCCACCAGGAGGAGGAGAAAATAAAGTGATTATCTACACAACTACATTGAGAGGAATTAGGAGAACTTTTGAAGACTGCAATAAAGTGAGATTGGTGATTGAATCACACGATGTTCGAATGATTGAACGAGATGTTTCGATGGATTCGGGGTTTAGGGAGGATTTGAGGAAATTGGTGGGAAAGAATGAGATTGAACTTCCTGTTGTTTTTGTGAAAGGAAGGTTGATTGGTGGAGTTGAGGAAGTGGTGAAGTTGGAAGAAGAGGGGACGTTGGAGAGATTGTTTGAAGGGATTCCTAGAGCTCAAATTGTGTGTGATAAGTGTTTGGGAATAAGGTTTTTGATGTGTATGGATTGCAATGGGAGTTGTAAAGTGTTGGACGAGGAACAGAATGAGACGGTTAAATGTGAACAGTGCAATGAAAATGGACTGATCCAATGCCCTTTCTGTTGTTAACTAACAACTCTTGAGTTTTTTTTTTTATTATTTAAATCTCACATTTTGTGAAATGTGTTGTTTGTGTTGTTGTTCTTGTTCTTGCTGCTCTCACAGTTACTTGTTTGTGTTGAAACAGTGTCAATTGAAGATTGTTTCACTGTAAGTTTAAGCATTTTTTATATAATTCAGTGTCTTAAGACACCATGTTTTTTGAAAGGATCACTGGTTTGTTCTTCAGTATAATCATTTTCCTTGTATAGCAATTGAAATTGGATGATGGGTAGCGATTATCTTCGGTGATAATCCAACATGCTTCTTCTTCTTTTTTTGTCATTTTCTTGCTGGTTAATTTTCTTATTCATGGTGCTATCTTATTTAGAGCTGAATCTTCGTTTAACAAATGCAGTAAAACTCTCTCAAGAAGAGTTCAACATCAGGTCATTTTGGAGGTTTCTTCTGGTTATAGCCATCTTAAGAGGAGACCATTTCAGATTTTGCTTGTGATCTAATGGAAAACCATTGTTGAGAATCTAGCAGCTGTCTTGCTAAATGGACAACAATGGTGCTTAGAAGACACAATCCAGTATCTAAGTTAGTAATTAGGCATATCTGATCTGCACTTGAATCATACATGCATTATTTTATCATTAGATTTTGAGGCAAAAACTATTTTAAGAAGAGCTTACAAAATTGTTAAAAGGAGAACTTTTAGTTGAAAAAAACTCCCAATAACCCCTTCTCTTAACAAAAATTCTAAATGTATCCCCCAAAACACTAACTCTCTATCTACGGGTTTTACAAATTTTTAACTAAGATATATAACAAGTGGGTACTATAAGTGTTTTTGGTGAATACATTTAAAATCACCTTTATAAAATAATGAACAATAGATAGAGATCTTTTATTTTCTACTTGTTTAAATCAAGAAACAACTTCTCCAATATTAAAGTAAAGAAAGTTATATAATATATCATCCTTTCCTCAAACCTCATAAAACAACAAAAGCCTCGGGCATTAAGTACAACTTTTTTATTTAAATTGTATGATACTGCCCCCGTCTCGAACGAGGATTAATCTCATAATCAAACGACCCATTTGACAGTTGAATAGAATAGAATAAGGATATTTTTAGCTCCTATCATGTGTGTAGAGGTGAGGTAGGATGAGATACAATTATTCCACCTCACTGTTTTATATTTTGTGACTAGTTTACAAAACCAGCCAACGCGGTTTTTTGCAAAAATCAATGGTTTTGATTTTTTTTATTTTTTATTTTATAGGTTTAATATAATTTTTTTAAATTAAGTTGTAAAAAAAATATTTAATTATTTTTTTATTTCAATCTCAAACATACTCTAAACATAAAATTACACTATTTTTAATTTTATCTTATTCTATTCAATCACACAAAAATAATTTTATTTTATTCCACATATCAAACGAAACCAAAGGGTTTACGCCCTTGAGTGGGATGTCACCGTATCCCTCATAGGCACTAAATAAAGAATGAAGGTTATGTGAATAATTACTTATATTTTTTGGGGGAGGTGTTAGTTGCAATATGGGAAATTGTTTAGGGGGGCTGTTGCTGCTTGCTACATGTAAAAAGCAAATCCAATTTCATTAGAGCGGGCGGGAAGAAGCGCAACAATCAGAAGAAAGGAGGGATTTTGGTGGTGTGAGTGAGGGTGTGATGGGGAAGGCAGCAGTGGAAGTGGAAGTGGAAGTGGAGGAGCTGCCGAAGACTATAGTACGCAGGGTGGTGAAGGATAAGCTCTCACAATCTTCAAACAACGAGTCAGACATCGCTCTTCATAAAGACGCTCTTCTCGCTTTCTCTGAGAGCGCCAGAATCTTCATCCATTACCTCTCCGCCACGTGAGAAACCCTAAACCCCCTTTTATTTCTCTCATTTTGTTTTTTTTTTTTTTAAAGAAATTGATTGAAATCTGGAACTGGGTATCTTGAAATCGCCGCTTGGAAATTGAAATAGGGTTTCTTTTTTTGTTTTTTTTGGTGAAATTATCATTAATTTGGTGTTTTTGTAGTAAATACTGAGTGGTTTTTTTGGGGTTTTCACTGAGTTAGTATAGAAGAAAATTGAGCTATTAGGTGCTTGGTGATCATGCATTCCATAAAGGTGCCGTTTTCAGGAAAAAAAGAAGAAGAAAAAGTCCCAATTCAATGCTTATGAATCTGCTTCAGGGTTCGCGCAATTTTTATCAATATATATATATATATAACATCGATTCAAATCTTCTTACTGTTTTGTTCATTGGAAATGGCATGATGAAATGTAGAGAGATTTGGAAGATTAGATGGATGGACTTGTATGAGAACACTAGTTCACGCAGCAGAATCAAGAATCTAAAACAGCCTATAAGTTTGATAAAATGAATCTCATGTCCCATTTTGTCAAATGATTTTGAAAATTACTTTTGTGGTCTACGAGTTCTATACTCTAATGAATTATAGTAAGGAACTATTTAGTTACTGCTTGGTTCGGGAAAAAAAAATTGTGGGATTTTTTTTTGCTTTGTATGGAGGATCATTGTCGATGGTCATACGGAATATCGAGTGCATTGGATGAACAGGCCATCCAATCAAACTCAATTTTGTGATTTCCAAGGTCAGAATTTTTTCTTTATGGCGAAATTAGTGTTTTCAGCTTATTTTGCAGGGGTATAAAGGAAAAGATCTAGGGATGAATACATGGTTATTCCTAAATCCTAGTATGATTGTAGTAACTCTGATAAATAATTCCAAGGCCATAGGCTAAACCATTACAAATCCATTCCTTTTTTTCTTTTGTAGATGATCTCATCCTTGAAATTGGCTGGCTAGTATTATTTGAACAGATTCTTTTTAAACTATTCTCTTGTGGATGCCACTAGATGCTGACTTTGATAGAACAAGAATCACTTACAGGGCAAATGACATATGCAAGGAATCAAAGAGACAGACGATTAATGCTGATGATGTGTTGAAAGCGCTTGAAGAAATTGAGTTCCCTGAGTTCATTGAGCCTCTTAAAGCCGCTTTAGATGGTTAGTTCCTTTTCTTATAGTCTTGGTTTATGTTTGATTCATATGATTGTTAGTTCCCATATTTCTGTTGCATACAAAAGATATTTCATTGCCATTTATTGTTTATATCTGTGGCTTATTTTGATAAACTTGCTATGCTTGTTTTTAACTGACCAAGTTCCTATATCTTTTTTGTCCTGTGAACTGTGATCACTTGTGCAGTATCTCTCAATTTATTCTTAAGCTTTTGCAGCTAGGGTGCAACTATGTTACCTAGACTCGGGTATGGGTGTCGAATACTGGTTAATATCTAAATGTCTGACTTGTTTATTCTCAAATTCTGGGATACGAGGACTCGGTTATATTATATGTTGCTCTTTCTTTTTTTTCTTCTTTTCACTCATTTATTGTCCGTTGTGTTCTCCTACTTAAATGAATTTCACCTATTAATCATTATCTTCTTTCATGCATTTTCTTCTTTCCATTGGAGAATCTACGTAGTAGTATTCTAAAACCTTAAGAGTCGGACACATATCCCATACCCATGTCGTATAATGAAGTGTCGGACACGGGTACAGCGGGCTAAAGTAAAAAGTCTGGGTAACATAGGGGTGCAGTTTGCTTTTGTCTCTTCCCAGAATCAACCTAATCATTCACGCAAACATGAACATCAAGATTTTTCTTTGTTCTTCATTGTTTATACAATCCTAAAGCTCTGAGGTTTTCCTCTGATATCAAAGCTGATGTATCATGGTGGTTTGTGATACCAAACTAATCTAGGATATTTTGGTTTAATTGTGGCCCAAGCCTTGTTTTGCTCTCAGTGGCACTGTTTTTTTTTTTAATCTTTAATGACTCATTGGGAAGTCACATATTTAGGTAGTCGCTAAATAAATATGTTTTTAGTACTATTCCTTCCTTTCATTCACTCATTCTTTCTTTTTTTTCTCTTAATGCTCTAGTTGTTCTGCTCAATGTATCCATTTTTATGTGTGTATAATTATTTTCTCTCTTTTAAACCAATTTAAAAGGGACTCACCGGATTGAACAATTCCTAGGTAAAATAGGGTGAGTTTCAGGGCAAATTTGCTGAAACTTGGGGGTTTAGGATTAGAGTTCATGATAAGATGATTTATTTTGGAGTGTGGGGGTTGAAGAAAAGTGTTTGATGAATGTTGATAATGCAGAAGACAAATGGAAAATAAATAAAATATTTTAGGATTTTAATCATTTCATTCAAGTGATTTTTTTTTTAATTAGGAGACCTATTTACTTTTTTTAAGTAGGATTCTGGTTATCTAATTGTTTAAAGATTTTTATTATTCCAGTCTCGTCTTAGTAGGATGCTGTTTATCATTCTCTATAAATACTAACTCTAATAGAATCAGTGATTTCTAATATAATGAATTGATTATTGTGTTATCGTGACTATTTCTACCTTCTTTAGAAAACCTTAAGCTGCGTTTGCTTTGTGATTCAAATACAATTTTTTGTATCCAAAATTTTAAAAACACAGAAAACTTGTTTAGTTTGTTGAATCCAAAAATAGTTTTCTGAGATCTTACTCAGAAAACATGTTGTCTTCAGAAAACGATAAAAATTTTCATGTTTTAGATGGTATTCCAGTTTTTGGATCACGAATCAAACGCAGTCTTAAATTCATGGCTTCCTGTTAACGTTTTATGCACTGTTTCTTCCACGGTTTCAAATATATTATGCTCATTGGGCTGGTATGAACTTTAGGTTTTTCACAAACTTGGTGAAATTAAATGACTGGAGAGGACATCCTTCTAAGTTCTAACTTCCTCTTTCCTTTTTATGGGTGAAGAAGATTCCTGAAGAAATATATTTCTTTTTTCTTGGCTTCTTTCAGAATTTAGGCAAAGAAATGCTGGAAAGAAAGCAGGTTCAGCGAAGGCTAAAGGGGTAGATAAGAAAAGAAAAATGGATGAAACATCGACACAGAATGGAAACGGAGAAGAGGGTGGAAAAGATGAAGAAGACGAAGTAGAAGAAGAAGAAAAAGAAGAAGAAGAAGAAGAAGCCAATGATGATCGAAGTTCATTGCCCGACAATGATTAAAATGCTTTTATTGGCACCAAGACTTGTATTCATGCTGCTGATGATACTATCCGTGTATAGTTTTTGAAGTTGCTGAAATTTGCACTTTGTGTTTTTTGATGAACCTTGTGTTATATGTTGATTGTTGAGAAACTTTGGTAGTTGGATTCGATTTGAACCACGTTATTTTCTGAGAATGACACAAATGATGGTCATTCTAGCAATAGTTTCATTGCCTCAGTTTCGCCTCATTCCTACGTGGAAATCCTCTACTACTCCAGCGTTGTATCTCTCTAATAATAGACCCTTTACACTTGACCTTGTAAATGCACTTGCAACCGATGACTTGTTTCCACGCAGGCAATGAGACTTTAAGTCCTAATTTTTCTCTTTTTTTGCTTTTTATTCTTTTCCCATTTTCATGATTTTAGTTAAATGATCTTCATTACTTATTGATTCAGTAACATCAAAGTTGTGAGATAAAGATGTGTTGATTCATGCGTTTTTAGCTAAACAGTGCAACTAAGTTGTTTTCATTCATTATTACAAGTATTCTTAAATGAAAACTTAAGCTACATTTAATTTGTGATAGAAAAAATAAAATATCAAAAAAACATTTTACCCTTTTTTAAAAAATAATTTATTTTCTTTATAAATTTTAAAAATCTATTTTTAAATTTCAACAAACAAAATATATTTTTTTATTTTTAAAATTTTAGATACAAAAAATTATATCGGTATTCTGAACCAAACCCAACCTTTCCTTCGCATTTCTTAAAAAAATTAATTAATCAAGTAACCATCGTTTGCACAGGCCTGTTGAGAATTTTCCGCATGTATGGGAAATACACAACTGGCTCCGTTCTACATAGCAAGAATAGTGTTGCGAAAAACAGGAATAGATAACTGGGACTTGCATTAAGATTAATAGGCAGGAATAGATAACTGGGACTTGCATTAAGATTAATAGGATTGTCGACACATGATATTATAGATTAATAGAGGCTGGTAAAATGCACAACAAAAGGAATACACAAATGCCACCATTCTTCTGAATCAGTTTTAAGAGTGGCTGTAAGCAACGAGGATGGGGCGTAGAAGCACAAGGATTGAACTGAGAAAGCTAAGCTAGGTAATCCACTGTTGCTAAGGGAGAGGAGAAATAATAACGCAGGAAACAAGAAAGGGAAAAAAAAGAACAAGATGGAAAGAATACCCCTCCAAGTGAACCAATGGAGGAGCTGCTTAAAATGGGCCACATTCAGATCAATATGGTCGATATCTCCGACCGCCACTGCCACCGCCGCTGCCGCTGCCTCCACCGCCTCCTCCTCGTCCTCGTCCACTGTTGGAGTTTGGCTTCCCTGTATTCTTATTACTATTATTTCTCTGTCGTGGAGCAGGGCTTGGTGGACTCGCACCTGGTTGTTGCCTGCAATTTTGAGGTGGAAAGGATTGGCTCAAAATTGAAAAGAGGCTTCATGAATTAATTGGCATCAACAAGAAAGAAAATGAAATGCTAGTGCATGCAGACACAACAGAAATGCCACTAATCATGTCTACACGCTACAAAAAAGAAAAAACTGAAAAATGTTACGATGCCTTGGTGACTATCACAAGAATGATGCCTGCTTAACTAGTTCCGAGAAGGAATGTAGAATTTTTGTTGACCCCTCAATTATACTGGTTTCCAAATCCTATACCCAAGCTAACAGCTATTTTTGTAACAAACTATTAACCCTTTTTAACTCTATCAGAGATTCAGAGAGGTAAAATGTAGATCATTGTTAACTGAACTACAGCATATCAAACAATCGCACATAGTAGTATTTTTTAGAGGCTGCACAGTCAAGACAGAATGTAGAATTTTTTATTATTTATTTTAATAAAAAAGAAAAAGAATAAAACTAAGCTCTACTACTTACAGGACATATCCAATCCGTCCATCAGGTAGAAGCATTGGCATCATGGCCATACCAGCTGGCGTTGGCCCCCTCCCATATATTAGAGGCTGCAAGATTAAAACACAATTCTGAATCAAAACTGCAAAGTAATTGTAACTGGAGGCAAGAAAAATATTTTTCCATCATTAATTCATTATACAGCTTGGTTTGACACTGGCTCTCTTTCGAGAGCAGAAAGCCAGTAGGAAAAGAAACTGTGCTACACGAGGTTGATGCATCTCATACTCTATGAGGCATCAGTGAGTGTTCTGCAGTAATGATAGTTCAATGTGTAACTCTCAGTTGGGAAGAGCCAAGTAAATTGAGATGCAATGCAGGTGCTTCTCAAATTTATCACCGGACTATTTTCCCCAATTGTCCCAGTTTATCCCTGAAGGAAAAAACTGCCATAACCTCCCACAAGAATGTGCTGTGTTACTACGACGACTGAAAAAAGTACACAACTTAAAAAAAAGAGACATTCCACCTGTGCAAAGCCTGCAGCACCATATCCCGCACTGAGACCACCATAAGCACCACCAACGAACCCATATCCCATGCGTGGTGGGTAAGTTGGAAGCAAAGCTGACTTTTGTGAAGTAGATCCTAAATCAGATTTCCTATCTGCCTGTGGTTTTGCAAGGGAACACTCAAGAACTTGACCTGTCAATAAACAACCCCAACCAACTTTATATAACAATCCACTAAATCATCAACACGGTAAAAAAATTGAGAATGCTTACCATCAATCTCGTATTTCTCTGTGTTCTTGAGTGCTTTCATGGCACTAGACCTCTCAGCAAAATGCACAAAACCAAACCTGCTCTTTTCCTGTCCAGACTTGGCAGGTGGCAACACTACTTTTGTGATCTCTCCATGGTGTTCAAATACATTTCTCAACTTATCCTGCGTTATGTCTTTTGGCAAATTTTTCACATAGAGGGCCTTTACCTGTGAAAGCAAAAAACCCCAAAAGTCATGTATCAGCCAAATTTTGAGAACAAATTCCTATGAATGACCACCAGCCAGCAGCCAGCAACATCTGAAGAATCCAAAAGCTAAGCATTATCCACCAGATTAACCAATTAAACATCAGCAATCAATATATAATGATCACTGCTAACTAAAGGCATAGTCTTATATCTAAGTTCAAACATGTGCCAAATATCTTACCATAAAAAAAAGGCATATTGAATGATAACCCAAAAAAAAGACCACATTACATTCTCTATGGCATTAGATGTATTGTGACCCTCTTTGTTTCTTGTCAAAAAAAAAAGATGTATTGTGACCCTCAAAGAGAGTTTTTTCTCTTTTTGAGAGAGGGAACGATGAAATATTGAGCACATGAGATAGTTCAACTATTGAAGGTGAGATAATGCAGCTGGTATTCACTATTCAACCTATGAGAACACTTTCAGCTGTGTGAGTACATCCATGGGTTCAACACACTCAACGAATGACCATACTTCTTCAGAAACAAAAAGAAAGAAACCAATAACCATGAAGAC
This sequence comes from Paratinospora sagittata, assembly GCA_035771175.1. Classification (NCBI taxonomy): domain Eukaryota; kingdom Viridiplantae; phylum Streptophyta; class Magnoliopsida; order Ranunculales; family Menispermaceae; genus Paratinospora; species Paratinospora sagittata. The sequence continues at coordinate 50,281,906 of CM069593.1, read as the reverse complement.
TAAAAATAAAATGAGAAGGAAATGAAAAAGGTAAAGAGAGGAAAGCAAACCTGCGATGTGCTAGAAGAGTCAGCATTCTTAGGATCAGCCCAGCTAACAGTAGGAGCATTATTATCTAGCTTGAATTTAGGGTTTGACATCTTCTGCCTTGAATATTCGGCGCATGCATGGTTATAATACTCAATGAAAGCAAAGCCACGGTTGCGGCTGGAGTTCTGGGGATCCTGCAGTAATGATTAAAAAAATAAGCAACCATAAGTTCAAATGTTCAACACATCCATGACTACAAGACAGGCACATGATAGCTAAAAATATTATAATTTTAAGAACAGGAAAAAACCATAGAGAACAGGGAACCAACTGTGAAGAAGACCAAAAAAAAAAGCAGAAAACACAACAAATCAAGCTGACCTTCACCAGTTCGACAACATTGACCCCAGGGCCAATTTTTGTCACAACCTTCTTCAAATCATCCTCTGTCCAGTTTCTGGGAACATTACCAATGAACAAGCGATGTTTAGCTTGAGACGATGAACACTTGATCTTTCTTCCCTGATAAATAAGGAGTGTTAATAGAAAATCCAGGAAAAGCAGAGAAGTACCACATAAAAAACATGAAGCTCTAACATATTCAATACAGTTAACTACGTATGACATACAGCAAAACCAAAATATACCATATAGTTATCTCCATATGACATACCGAATTACGGTATCCATCTTTTTTACTTTTTATTTTATTTAACCCTTTTTTTCCCCCAGAAATGAGATAAAATTGAAACAGAAAGAAAGATTATATATAAAACATAAAGCATTATACATACATACATACATACATATTATAAAGATGAAGCATTACCTTGAATTCAGTATTATTAAGATCTTCAATGGCCTGTGAAGCCAATTCTTTAGTTCTAAAGGTCACAAATGCATAACCCTTGTTCTCCCCTGAATCTTTGCCTTTCATTATCCTAACCTATTAGAGGCAAGTGACAACATAAAACGGAACATCTTTACATCAAAAAACAAAACAAATAACTCATCCCGTATAACTATCAAATAAATGTGAAAATAAGTCCAAAATCATAAGAGTTACCTCAGTGACTTCTCCTACAGACTCACAAAAATTCTTCAAATCTTCTTCGGAAACATCTTGAGGAATGCCACCAACATAAACCTCAGAACCATGAGGAGGCAAGGCAAGAAGCTCAGCATGTTTCTCACTCTCATCCCTATCCTCTTCATTCGGAGCTTTCATCTCTTCATCATCCTCGTCAGCATGTGTATCAGCACCTGTAGCTTCTTCTTCTTCTTCTTCGTCCTCCTCCTCGTCCTCCTCCTCCTCTTCCACCTCCTCTTCTACCTCTTCCTCCTCCTCCACTTCTTCCACTACTTCTTCATACTCCACCTCTTCCTCCATCTCCTCCTGATCATTATCCCCATCAAGGTCCACCTGCTCTTCTGGTTCGACTGGTTTCTCTGGTTCAGTTGGCTTTTCAGGTTCAACTGTCTTTCGAGATGCAGCAGCACTCGCCCTTCCTCTCGGCATCTTACGAATCTAATAAGATAAGCTCGCCAAGCAACTGTGAGGGAAGCGCAGAAGCCAGAAGCATTTGTTGGGGGAAGTAAACAAATATGGAATGATGGAAACAAAATGAAAGACCAAAAGGAGTTGTAGAATGAGAATGTTGTTAGAAACAGTGCCATGAGATATGGCTTCAAGGAGTTTCAACGTGAGATTTTCACAAGGAATGATAAAAGTACTAGCAGTACAAATAATGACAGGCAAGAGAGAAACTGAATGATAATCAAGATTCAAGAGGATGATGATGCTCAACAGGTGCAAAATGAAGAATGAACATTTCAAAGTTTAGATACCAGGCTACTGCTCAAAAGCATTGGCCACTAAGTGCTTAACTATCTAAACCCCTGCGCAACGCATACACAAAACAGGGCAAAGGAAAAGAAGCAACACATAAGAAATAAGAATTTGATTTATCTAGTAGTTTCAAGAAGAAAAGGGATGAATCAGATGAATTCAAATAGTCCAACAGAATATCTCATAATATAAAAAGAGACAGAACAGATGCCACTCTATTTCTCATTTTGCAACGTTTGATATAAAACACGAAACCTAGACATGCAGTGATCTTAAATCATCAAAAAGAAAAAAGAAAAAAAAGTACTAGGACAATAAAAATATAATAGAAACAGTAACACCCATTTAAGCCCACAATAACCACACAAATAAAAGCACACAACAAATATTCGCAATAATGCACTAACATACCACAATCAAGAATAAGTAGGGATTATTTGCTATCTTTACCATTCCCATGGAAGGAAAAATAAATAAGAGGCAGCATCATCAAAAGTAAAAACAGCTGTACAAGAGGCAAGTGGCAAGGTGAGGCAATTGAGCCAACTTAATACACACAATCTTCTTTTATCACCTATATTTACTTCCTCTCATATAGCATAGGTTTCTCAATTGCAAGTAATAATCCTAATTGAGAAAACTTAATATGCAGAATCTTCTATTATCAGCTATATTAACTTACTTCCTCTCACATATGATAGGTTTCTCAATTGCAAGTAATAATCCTAATTGATAGCCAAATTACTTGTGCAATCCATAAATACATCCGATTTGTTGAGATTTAATTGGCTATGCACTCAATTGAATCAATTCTTTTTTTCCTTTTTTTTTTGTAGGGAGGGTGTTACTAATGCACAGGGATTGAAAAAAAATTGAACCTACATGAATCAAAGCAACTTCAACTAAGGTGTATATTATGGCAATCACAACCCATTCATCTAAGATAAAAACATCAAATTTTAGATACTTAACCCATATATCTCGTGCACATGTTAAAAATGTTTTTGACCATTCATATGTCAATATAGAATAATACAAGAAAAGAATTCATTATACAACAGTATGCATTCAGCATTTTTCATGCCATATAATAAATTCACTACTATTATGAATCAAAACTTCCCCGAGTTGAAGAATTTTTACAAACAAGTTCTTTGTGTCAAATAGAACTTTTCGAATTAATCTCAATTTTAAGTGAGCAAAAGGCAAAGTCAGATTTTGATCCTCAGTAATGTAGTCTACCTCCCACCCCCACAAAACCCAAAGAAAAGGGTGTGAGATACCACATGTGTCATAAAGAACACATACATGACTGAAAATAAAATTAAAGTAAAGAAGCATCATAAAAAGATACTTTTTCAACCTCTTTGATGCATTATTGGCCCCGTTTGATACAACTTTTGCAAAATCTTCTCCGAGAAGTGCTTGCACAGAAAGCGCTTTTAGAAAAGCTGGTCTCACCTAATTTCTCCCAAAAGCAGAAAAACTCTTTCCAACCGCAGTTTGGCCAACAACAGATGTTGCCAAGCGCATCCAAAACTGCTCAAAAACTGCTTTTAGTCCAAAAGCACTTTGCACAAAAAGCTGTACAAAATGGGGCCATTGCGATGCTTATACCATATTTTCCCTTGCCAAAACAAAATACACTCAAATTCTTTTACATCAATTTTTCAAGAAATCTCAAACCAAGGGGACTCAAATATGTTCAATTTTTTGTAATTTGTAAGCAAATGTACGAGAGAGTTACTTGATGTCATCTCTCACAAAATTCTGATAGCTTCATGGAAAATCTAATGATCCCATGCACAATTTAGGAAGAGAAAGGGGAGAATAATTCCACCAGATCACTGCACGCATAACTTAACATCTACACAGCTGCTCCTTAAAATCCCACAAACAAAACATTATGCCTACACAAATTTGTTCCTGAATAATAATTTGATTATCCACAAAGTTTCAACCATCAATCAGCTCCCAGTCTTGTGCACAGCTACTAAGTCTCTTTGGAGTTGTAGACTTACAAATTAAACCCTTACTCTCATAAGAAATTCGACCATCACTCACTTAAGAAATACTCGTCTATATGACTTCATCCTTATTCCTAACACACAAAATCCCTCCTGCATCAACCCTTATCGAGATTTGATTTCTTCCACTTTTTCTTATATAAAGATAAGAAAATTACAGAACATAAACACCACCACGACTAAGTTCACAAACCCGACCAACCCTCCAAGCTCGTCCGGATGGAGAGAACCACAAAAGCAATGGAATCACAGAAGAAAAACAAACAATTAAGACACGAATCATATAGCAAAGAAGATCAAAAGATAAACAATCGAACAAAACAACAAACGATAACGAGAAACGCAAAAAAATAAATAAATAAATTACCAGAAGCTACAAATCGAACTTGTGTTGACGAGATTGCAATAGCAAGAGAAGAATCTCTAGCGAAGAAAACCAGAATTTCTCACCTGCTAAAACAGCCGAAAAACTAGGGTTTCGTTCTTTTATCGTTTCCGCAGGATCGACGCAATTAGGGTTTCCTCGTCGTCGAGAAATTTTTCATTTAAGTAAAAGCACTATATTCACGAAACTACCCTTACTTTTCTTTGTTTTGCCGGTACCCCCAGATATTTGCTTTTGAGTAGCAGTATCTGGAGGGTGTTTTAGTAATTTTAAAAGTAGATGGAAAGCGACACCTTTAGGCTGAAAGTATCAAGTGATTCTGACCGTTGGATTTTATGGTGGAAGTCCAAGGTGATGGCAGTATTAGTCAACGCTGTTTGTGAATTAGAAACAAGGATATGGTCAATCAGTCAATGTTAGAATCCTCTCTCATATTTTGTAAGAAAATGTAAAATCCCCTGTTTGTCACCGCCATAATTATGGATATGATGTTTTGATTAAATAAGGTCACAATGATAGTTATGGATAATTATGGTGATTTTTTTTTCTTTTTTTTTTTTTTTGATTACTGATTTTTTGATATACGGGAGGTGTCCTTTTTCTCTTTAGGAGAGACTAATTTTTCTGGACTCGAATATTGCAGAGAAGTTTAAGCTAGCCCTCCCAATAAGAAAAGGTAAATGAGGCATGTTTAGGCTCGAATTTAAGACCTGAACCTTAATCTTATTTATATTCAGATTCTTAATCAACTGAGCTACCACCTGTTGCTAATTATGACGATTTCAACTATATGAGTTGTTTAGTTTGTGATCTAAGAACAAGAATACAATCTAGACGTAAAAATTTAGAAACAATAACATAGTTGAATCAATAGATTCGAGAGAAAATAAAATATGAAGAACTAATAGATAAAATTGATTGCATGGATTGAAAATTAGGTTGATTGTGACCCTAATTTTTGTAATTAGAGCTATTTGTATATATAACTCCTTTGGAATAATTTAAAAAATTCTTAAAATACTTGAAAAAAAAATTCATAAGCTGTCTATAACAATATAGAAACTTTTTAATGCTATTACAACTCTATTAGACACTTTTTAATCACATTAAACAATAAAAACGAATTTAGAAACATCTAAAACTAACACTAAAATACTAAAATAGAAATTTCTCTAAGAATAGAAACTCGACTAAAAATAAAAAGAAAATTACAAACATCATCATTTTTTTTATCTATTAACGAAGAGTCTAAACCATTTCATGTTCTTTTTTTTAGTAGTAATACTTGGTATTTCAGTTAACAGTTTAAGAAAGCTTGTTCGTAAACCCCATTTATCCTCTATTTTATGATGAACATCTATTTGTGGTAAAGGTTTAACCTCTATTATAATAGGCTAAAATATTTTGCTTATTCTTGTAGAGGTTATTCTTTTATTTCAAGAAAGGTTCCTACCTCAACAAGCTTTCACCCTACACACTATTGTTTCACAGGCTTCAGTTGGAAGTATCCTAAAAAGTAGACAAGGCATAAATTATTCATGTTAGAAAATGCTTTAGAAACACAATTAGAAAATACAAGTTGTTGACATTATCCCTGATAGTTGTTGGATTATCTCAAATTACGTATTAACACGTAATTTGAAACAATCCAACAATGTGTATTTTCCAAGTGTGTTTTCATAGCACCACTCATTCATTTTTTACCTAGGAAGAGAGATGGAGAGTGGTAAAACATGATGACTTATAAAAGAAAAGTAATTACAAGTATTCAGAGCTGTCCTTGAAGGTAGAAGTCTCCCAAGGCCAATACCTTTGCTTTGATCTGGGATCTAAGATGAAGATCTTGGCAGAGTGGCTGAGGTATTGGTGGGTGTTTATTGGGGGAAGGTTGGGTTCAAAGCTCAGAGCTTTATTTAGAATCTTGATTAGTGTGTTGGTGTGGTGATTCGGAGCCCTGCAAATTTGTTCTACAGTTGCATGGAAGTGCAGGTAACATGGAAGACCTGATTGATATATGGTTCGATTTCTTTGAAAAAAAAGAAAAAAAAAAGAAAGAAAGAAAGATATATGATTTATATGGTTCCATTATATGAAATTGTTCATGACCCTGGGAGGAAATACCCATCAAAAAGTTTAATATGTAGCAGCTTTTTAATTAAGCAATGAAGGACATTCAGTGGGAGGAATGTCAATACAAGAAAAAAATTTATTTATACGTTTTGCAAAGTTAGCTTATATGCATTATGTCATGTTTGTTAGAGCTTTTCTAAAAACTGGTCTCTTCCTGCTTTTTTAAGAAGCATAAATTTTTTTTTTCCATCGTAAGTTGGCTAAAAACAGATGTTACCAAATACTACCTGTCTTGTAACTTGAGGCAATACAAGTTACTCACTTCGAATCTCACACCAATATTAACACAGGTCATTCACCTTGAACAATTACAAATTTAAAGGTTGAACAGAAATAGGAGGCTCTCTTCATCTATTGATATGGAATCGAGAACTGTATCCTGTAATTCATGGCAATGAAAAAGAATTGTTATTCATTCAACCTTCAATCACTTCCAACATATAAACATACAATAATGAATATAATGCATCTTCGAGGTCAGCAGTTGTAATTTCTTTTCTTTTTTTTTGTTTCTTGGTTACCAAAATTCCGACGCCAAGTGGTGTCCTCCTTCCGCTTCGCGATAAAAGAAAATTATTGAGCTCTATACATTTCTAAGATCAAGTTATATAAAATAAATAAATAAATAAAACCATAATTATAAACAAGGTTCCAACCATTGGGCCGGGTTTAGAAAATGTTCAATATACATAACCTTATTATAGTTTCAACCATATTATACAACATAAACAAGGGGGAAAAAAAAAGCAAAGATAATCATCAATTAGACCTCAAACAGTAGTTATCAGCTGTGCATTACCTTTCAGTTTCTCTCATCTTTCCATATCTCATTTTGCTTGATCGTGTGGCAAAATTACCATGGTTCAGAACAGTTACTTAAAAAGCTTCTAAAATAAGAGGGCCTTGTCTGACCATCCTCCATTAAAATGAGGTTAAGACGAATCATCAGTTTTTCGACAGCCTCGTCCTCCAAGTTTCTCAGTGGATTGGGAGGTCCATCTTGTTTGAGATACTCCTCCACCTGAAACGTTCACCAACAGTGTTAGAAATCAGAATTTTTTTTCCCTTTTGTGTCTAAAAATCAATTCAAGAAAATTTACCCTAGAGGCCTGATACACTTTCAGGTATTGCAAAGATTCCTCATAAAACCCGCAATGGTAAAGAAGAATGCTGTAATCTCTTAATTCATCTAAACCAGATTCCATTAGCACTAGACGCTCACAAGCTGCAAGACAATTTTTAACGTGAAAATAGGTACAAGTATTGTTTGGAATTTCTTCAATACAGTGCACTAACCAAACAAAATGACCCTTCTTTAAAAGCATATGATCATTTGATCAAACCAGGAAACTGATTTCAAGACTTCAAGAAGAGATATATAAACCACAAAATACGGCAAGCAACCAACTCGTAGAAAAATATTTCCTACATCTTGCACATTTAATCTTTGACACTAAATGAGAGACAAAAACTGAAAATAAATGTTGCAGTAATATATGAGGCTAAAAGAAGTATTAGACCATATAATTATATACCAAATTTTGTCCAAATCAGAACTTTGAAAAGTTTATGTTGTTGAAGCTAATATTTGCCAATTTTGTGAAGCAAAAATATTCATGCCCAGGAGTTCAAAGTTTTTTGCACTTAAGGTAGTCTCCATTTTCGCCAAGCTAAGGGCAACTCTAAAGGTTTAGTTGAATTATCTTTTAAACAAACAAGAGAGGGTAAACATTTTAGCTAGGATATTCACTCCAACACCCATGTATCTAATTTTGCATTGACAAGTACTAAAAGATTGGATATAAAATTTGAGAGGTGGTAAACATGGAGTACTATCTAATCATATACAAGGTCCTTTATATCATAAGTAGGTAACTGCTTTACCATTGGCCATGTGAAAAATATAACTATTTTGCATGAAATAGTTCTAATAGCATGAACATAATCAAGAAGATGTTCCATGGTATATGTTATTTGCTGATGAGATATAGTGATGATTGATGAAACCAAATCTGAAGTAAATGTTAGGGTCGAGGTTTGGAGAAAGGCTCTAAAATCTAAAGGATTCAATATTAGGACTAAAACTATATACATTAAATGTGATTTTAGTGGAAGTAGAAATCCAAATGAAAAGACAGTGAAGACTAAAAGTCAAGAGATACCAAGGAGTGAAAATTTAAGGCATTTGGGATCCATTATTCATCAAGAAGAAATAGGTGAGGATGTGAGTCATAAAGTAAAAGCACGATGGGTTAAATGGAGGAGTGCTTCTACAGTATTATACAACCGGCGTATACTCATTGAAGTTGAAAAGAATAATTTATAAAATCGCTATTAGGCCAGCTATGTTATATGGAATAGAATGTTGGGTAATAAAGAAAACAACATGTGAACAAAACAAATTGGGTGTCCGTGTAATGGAAATTCATACACTAAGATGAAAACGTGATAAAACATTAAAAAATAGAATTAGAATTAAATGTATTTGAAAATGATAGGAGTAGCTTCAATTCAAGATAAAATGAGAGAAAACCGATTAAGGTGGTTTAAACACATATAACGAAAACCTTTAAATGTCCTAGTTAGGATGAGTGACCTATTAACAATCTATGGTAATGATAGAGGCAGAGAAGACCTAAACTAACATGGACAGAATTAATTAAGAAAGTATAACTACTCGTAATTTAAGAGTCAACTTAGCCCTTAATTGACTAGAGTGGAGGAAGCAGATTCATGCAACCGACCCCATGTAGTTGGGAAAAGGTCTAGTTGAGTTGAGTCCTAATAGAATAAACAAAGCTTAGTATAATATACGATAAAAAAAGACAAGAATTTTAGGTACCACAATCCTTTTGTATATATCTTTCAATAATTAAGGCAATGAACAAATCATTTTATAAGATGGTTATAAAAGAACTTACAAATGGATCAACATGTTTATGAATTACCAATGATGCCACGAGTATTAGATATTCTAATGAGAATGATGACCAAGAAGATTTGCATGCAAATTTGATTAATAATCCAAATAGAATCTAGAGAACTTAATATACTTGTTCTATTACCTTTTGATCAATATGGTTAGGACATGAACATCCGCAACAAAATAATGGTGGAAGTAGTTGGCAACCTTTCTATTGACACATTATACAAGCAATTATAATTGAGTTCTTATATGTTCATTGATTACTTCTACATTATTAAATTGTTACTTTTACTTGGCATTAGAAGATTTTGCCACCAAACAATTATTTTTTTTTTTGTTTTAAGAAACGAGAATATGTTGCTTACAAATAATTAAGAGGAAACTAAAGTCTACAACAAGGGAAAAGTGGCTGATCCAGTAGATGAGAAACACACAAAGCCCAAAAGCCAAAAAGAAAAGGAAACACAAAAGAACAAGAACAATCACATTAAGATCCTAAGCTGCTCCCAACCATTTAACCACTCCTCAAAAGAAACCCCCTTTGAAAGTTTAGAAGCTGAGGCCCACAAAGAGGTAGAAATGACGGAATTTTCCCACACAACGAAGTCGTTCCACTCTTCCCCCTTAAAAATTCTATTATTCCTTTCTTTCCAAAGTTTCCACACTACAACAAGTAGAACCATAGACCAATAATCACGGAACTTCCAATTTGAGAAAGAAACATCCAACACAAAAAGAATGTTGACGATTCTCGGAAAGCTCGTAAAGCCAATGGCAACCAAATCATCCCAACGCCTCCAAATGCTCTTGGAAAAATTGCAACCAAGGACAAGTGATCAATAGATTCAATATCCTGCTTGCACGGACAACACCAACTAGGAGAGAGATATAAGTGCGGAAACTGGAGTTGAAGAACATTAGTTGTGCTAATCTTACCAGAGCAAATAAGCCATATTAACAGCTTAACATTAGAGGGCACATGTGTTTTCTATATATGGGCAAAAGTACACGAGCCAAAATCAGGGGAATCAATCAACTTAGAAAAGAAGGAACAAGTAGAAAACTCACTAGAAGATTCTAGAGACCAGACATACAAGTCTTCTCTCTGAGTCAGCCTAACAATTTCAAGAGTTGAAATGAGAGAAAGGACTTCAAATTCCTGCCTATCAGTAAGACTATTGGGAAGATGATGATTCCAAGCAAGGGAATCCTCACTCAGATAAATAACAAAATGAGAGACCGCAAAACCTTTCGTTACTTCTTTTCAGAAGAATTTCTTTTTTATTTTTATTTTTTCAGTAATATGTAGCTGAAACATTAGTCCAAGGAGAGAGGATGAGATTTTTATATGTTCTTGATCTTCAAGACGTTATTAGAGTTAACTAGTTAAGCAATACCAATAATTATAGATGCAATACTGCAAAAGCAACACATGTAGGGAGCTTTACATTGGTTTTATCGTTGTTTACGTTGCAAAGGAGGTGATTAAAAATACAAACATTTATATTTAAATCAATGATCGAGAATCTATCTCTTATATTGAATTTGTTGAGTGCTACATGTTCATAGAAAATGTTCATTTGCAGCATATAGCAGGGAGGGTCACAAATTTATGTTGAAACCATACAAGTTAAGGTTGAATTTCAAACAATGGAATAAAGAGTTCCTGGTCAAGAGAACTTTGCACATTCAGTAAGAATGTTAAGGTGGAACTATCAGAGATCTGTCTAAGGGAGGGTAGGCTGGCCTCCCAACAAGCAAAACTCAAGTGGATTACGGATGGGGGTGCAAACTCAATTTTTCATAGAATTTGGAGCTGTAGGAGATCAAAAAACATTATTTACAAAGTTCAAAGAGACTATGGGTCGATTATTGAAGATGAGGGGCCAATGGTGGATGAGATTGTGCAATGTTGTCAAGGTGGCAAGGTGATGACAGTAGGCGATGTACCCTATCTAGGCTAGGTGTGGCCTAGGCCACATACAAAATATTTATTAAGAAGTCCCTAGAGAATTTATTTATTTATTTATTTATAGGTCTCTCTCTCTTTCTACACATATACACACATATATAAATAAATATATTTATATACATTATATATATATTTGACATTTTATTTAAAATTATATAACAAAAAAAATCTTTTTTAACTCAACAAATGAAAATTAAGTAATTGAAATTACAATAAAACTTCTCTATAGTGATAATCTATAAAGGAAAAACCTCTACATAATCATAAAAAATTTCGGGTCCCAACTTGGGCCAGTTATAAATAGGAATAATTTTCACATTGTAATAAATTATAATTTTTTTGTGTCTCATCTTAAAGAAACTTGCCTTTACATAGTAATAATTAACTATATATTGCAAAAAATATATTATATTAAAGGTTTAAGATGAAATATAATATTTATCTAAAGTTGTTTGGGACATTGATTTAATCTTTAGAGTTGTTACAACGTCTTTGAGCTTACGGGTATGTAGTAACTCGTCAGCATAAACATCTTCTTGTTGAAGCCAAAACATTTCTAACTTCTCAAACATGTAAAATTTTAGACTTTTAAGATGACTTTTCATATTTCTAACACTTCCCAACACTAAATAAATCTATGCACACTATTTTTTGAAACTATACAATAATTTTCGTAAGTACAACTCTTTTAAGTTATAACCTCCTCATAGTAATAAATTTAACTTGGTCCCAACAGTATGACAATAGAGAGGTTTTACTGTATTTACAAAGAGGAAAAATAATGAAATATACCTCAGTTGTACACAACCCCTCTACTAGCACCAAACTAACAAAGAGGCTCCAATTCAAATGTTCAAGAATTAATATACAAGAAATTATTTAACTCAATTAAAAATAAAGACAAGTAATGCAAAAAAGGGACAAAAAAAGCAAAAAAAGAACAATCAGTCACTGCCAAATAACAATGGCAAAGTGTTCAAAACTCAAATTTTTGGTTCGAGTATTCAATGGACCAAAAAAAGAAAAAGAAATCAAGTAATCAGAATTGGAAATGAAGAGATCTAGAAATTGGAAGGTAAAAAACCAAGCTGATTCATGCAATAAATCTAACTGCAAGTCACCTTTCTATTTTATTTTTATTTTTCATAAAAAAAGTTAGATATTATTATTTCACTATAAATCCATCCACCAGGATACACATTGTGCTAGAGTCTGGATCAATGAGTTTTCCCAACTCCTCCTAAGCAATGGCAATGGATCCAAATAATTCTCTCCTCCTAGTAGGACTTCAATTCATATCTATTAATCTTCAAACCTATGCTCATTCATACCATTTATTCGTTACATTAAATCCAACGATAATGAAACCAAAATAAGCAATACCTCTTAACAGACAAAAAAAGAGAGTGAAAACAACTTACTTGGGAGGAAAGAGCTTGATTTCCATTCATCACATATCTGTTCATAAGATTATCATGTTAAGCATAAAGCTTAAATTCATGTATGATACATCCAAATGATTGAAACCATACAAAAGTAAAAGCATACCTGCATCAGTCAAACGAGCACAAACTCATAAAACTTCAATTTACTTCTTGCAACTCCATTTGTGACCCTTTGTCATGTGCTGATCTCTATCTTCTCAAGTATATAACTGATAAGTAGGAAGTCAATTCAATAATAGCAATTGAACTGATGATGGAAGATGAGCATAAAATTGCTACCAAGGCCCAAAGAAAGTTTGAGCTTTAAAGATCTTGTGCCCTAGTTTCAACACACTAGGAGTGCAATAAATGAAGTCGACTCCAGCCTCATGTGCTCCAGGTTGAACAAGCTTGGTTGAACAACACTCCCTTACCATTGCTACCATGAGTGCAAGTAATAAGGTCAAGCTTCATGTCGAAACAGAAGCTTTTTTCTGACTGGAAATTCTATTTAGTTGAATAGCAAAGACCTCCAGGCCAAAATCTACATGGAAACTTGGAAATCGCCAGTTGCCAAGGAAAGCCAATAGTGCATCTAAAGGGATATAGCAGTCTGTCCAATATATATCTTACACTTGTTCATTCCGTTGGTATCTTTTGTAGCACCCAAGTATAATCATCATTATCCATCCATCAAGAGCAACTTTTACCCAACAGAGATCTCAGAACTTATCATCTGGGACGAAACCCTTCTGCAGCATTTCATCGTGCAGACGAAATGCTTCTTTCAAGTTATCCATGGAAACATGCCCATTAATCAATGAGGTATATGAGGACCTATCAGGTTCTACACCTCGCTCAGTCATTTTCCTAAAGATCTCACTGGCTTCTTGCATTCTACCCAGTCTACAGAAACCGTTCAGCAATAAATTGTGTGTTATAACATCAGGTAATAGCCCTTGACCTTCCATTTTATTAACAAAAGTAAGAGCAGATTGCATGTTTTCTTCTTTTACAAACCCTTGAATAAGAGTATTATATGTTATTCTATCAGGAACAATAATCCCCTTTTCAATAATCTTGTTCAAGAACTCATCTGCTTTTTCTGGATAACCCAGTTGACAATAGCCTTTAATAACACAATTACAAGTCACAACATTGGGCTGAATACCTTTCTGAACCATCTCTTCCCACAATCTAAGAGCATCAGTGATATTCCCCTTAATACAAAGTCCATTAATTAAAATGCTATAAGAAACATGATTAGGAAAAATTCTTCTCGAGATCATATCATCCCACAACTCCTTAGCCTTCTCCATTTCACCTAGCTTGCAAAATCCATCAATCAAGGAGTTGTATGTAACAATATCCACTTTGAGATTTCTCTCAACCATCATCTCAAACAAGTTAACAGCTTTTTCTACATTCTCATTTTTACAATATCCAGCAATTAGAATAGTAACTGAGTAATAATCAGGAGAAATGCCCCTCTCAATCATCTCATTGAAAAGCTTATCCGCTTCTGATAGCCTCTTCTCCTTGCACAATCCATTCAAAATAGTGTTATAAGTAACCACATCCAATTGGCAACCTCGCTCAACCATTTTGTCCCGCATCTTTAGTGCCTCGGAAATGTTGCCATTTCTGCAGAGCCCTCCAATAAGCATAGTATATAGTACACAATCAGGGCGCAAACCAGCATCATTTAATTGCTTGAAATACATAAAAGCCTGATCTAGCTCTCCTCTCCTAGAAAATAAACCAATAAGTAAGCTAAAACTGACTAAATCAGGAGCAAGGCCATTATCCAACATTTCATGGAACATCTCTTGAGCACTGACCGCGTCACCCATTCTACAACACTCACCAAGCAATATATTGTAAGTACTCGTATCAGGGCTCAATCCATTCTGCAACATCTCACCCAAAGTCTCCTTCGCCGTCACATATCTCCCGTTCTTACAAAGACAATTTATGATTGCATTATAGATGACATTTCCAGGCTTGAAGCCCTTACCCGACATTGAATTCATTAACTCAAGCGCTTCTTCTAAAAGCCCTTCACGACAATGCACACTTATAAGTGTGTTATAAGTAACAATATCAGAAAAAAACCCTTTCTCTTCCATATCAGATAAAAACCGATTCACTTCTTTAACTTTACCTTCCTTGCACAATGCATTAATCATAATATTCAGAGTATAAATATTCATTTGAATTCCACTCACAACTAATTCCCCGTAAATCCCCCACGCCATGTCGGCCCAATCAAACCTGACAAGCCCTCCAAGAAGGCTATTACAGGCATTTATAGAAGGGGAAAACCCCCTACTTCTCAACACGTGAAACGCTTCCGAAGCCTCTCTGAGTTTCCTAGCTTGAACATAAGTCCTAATCAGAAGATTGAAAACCGTAGGATTCGAACCACAATTACGATAAGTAGACAACAAAGAATCAACAATTTGAACCCTAGAAGCCCCACTCTTTCTAACCATTCTAAGTATCAAAACCTGGGCATCAGAATTTCTCCTACTCCTAACCAATAAGTGAATCATTGCGCTTAAAGAAGTCGAAGAATGCTTAAAGTTGGAAACTTTACCAACCAGGTCCATGAATTTCTGCCCTAATTGCAAATTCCCCGAACACTTGTACAGAACACCCACGACTACCTGGGAATTCAACTGAGATTGGAAATTGTGGAGAGAATTGGAATGGGGTTGTTTTAAATTTGAAAAGATTTCATCTACCAAGAAAGAATCTGACATGAATTTCGAAACTTCGGTGTTAACATTTGCAGAGTTTCTCCTTTCAGGGCGTTCTAGCGTGTGAATTATTCTAGGGTTTAAAGGAACAGTGTATAATGGGTGGGTTTTGGTTTTGAAAGCAATTTCTCTTATTGGGTTTCTGAGAATTAACATTCGAACAACGGTAGACATTGTTGGAGCCTTGTTATGGTATTGGTTCCATTGAAGCCTCGGAGATTGAGAGAAAGCGAAATAGTAGAAGATGAAGAAGCAGAAACGTAACTAAGGAAACGGTCGTTTTAACAGTTAACGGCGTAAAGACAAATTTAAAAAAATAGAAAAAATATTCTGTGTCATGCGGCTCACGCGCAGCGCAGGGTCTGCGTGCTAGCGTGCATGTCCACTTAAAAAGCACGCCTAAACCCTGGAAAAATGACATGATTACCCCTCAAAAAAATAATAATTTCACAAATGCCATCTATTCAACAATATTGTCACTTTTGCCTTATTTCACTGTTCATTGCACAGTCAGCGCACAGTCAGCGTTCCACCTCAGCGCCACGTCGGCGCGAAGGTGGAAATTTTTAGGGTTGAAGGGAAGGCGTCTTTTCAAAAGACGCCTTCCCTTCAACGATATTTTTTTAACTGAAACGCCTTCCCTTCACCTCCCTTCATCATTTTTTTTAAGTCGAAGGGAATGCGTCTTTTCAAAAGACGCATTCCCTTAAACCCTACATATACCCCACCCGCGAGCAAACGGAACACTCACCCCCTCCTCTCTCTGAAACTCTTCGCCGCCGCTCCGTCGCCGTCGTCTCGCTCCGTCGCCGTCGTCTCTCTCCGTCACCGTCGTTGGTGCCGAGAGCCATTCCGCGCAAGATCTGACCATGGTTGTTGCCATTCTCGATCACTAAACAAAGGTGCCAGTTTTGATTTTTATTTTTTCATTTTCTTCTTCTTATTATAGGTTTGAAAATCATTCCAAAAGAGCAAGATGTAGTAGACGTATATTTTTTTCTCTGTAGACCTAAGATAAATCGTTTCTTTTTAGTTGAAGGGAAGGCGTCTTTTGAAAAGACGCCTTCCCTTCAACTAAAAGAAGGCGTTTTTTAAAGTGGAAGGAAAGACGTCTTTTCAAAAGACGTCTTCCCTTCCACTTAAAAAATTCCACCTGAACGCCCACGTGACGCTTGTTTGGCGCGCTGACTGTGCGATGACTGTGCAGTAAACAGTAACCTATGGCAAAGGTGACATTATTTTTAAGGGAATGGCATTTGTGAAATTATTCTTTTTTTTTAAGAGTAATCATGTAATTTATCCCCTAAACCCTACTACCTTAACGCTTCTCGATTACATCGAATTGCATACATCAAGATGTGATTCAAACCTTATTTTTAATTCTTTTTATTATTATTATTATTATTATAATTATTAATTTTCTAACACTTAAAAAGGGGACTAATCCTCTACAAAAACTTTTGAAGTGACCCTCTCAACAAAAGCGAATAAAAAAAATAATGACCAGACTGAAACTTAAAACTTAAAATTTGAATCTCAACCCTACTTATATTCAATTCTTTAACATACTGAGATGATTTAAAGCTACTGTAGTGGCATAATTTAGATTGTAATCATTGTAACAACTATTTAAATATTTAATATCTAATATATAAGGAACTTATTTTAAATATATTCCACATGTATCCTACGAAAAAAAAAAGAGTAATACTTTTGATGGCAATTACATTGTAAATAAACCTATTTTTCTCGCCAGCTATTTAATGTTCGTAGATATACTTCACAAGATATATATAAACAAAATGTTTACTGACATACAGTTTTAATTGCAGACTAGGACGTGTATGTAATCAAATTACACAAAAGGGTTAGACGTTTTGATTGCCAACTTAACCTTCGGTAGAGTGAAATAATGAAAGTAGACTGCATACTTTGCAATAAGGTATACATATTCTTATCCTCTTTAACATACTATGGATCATAGCAAGAAACCTGCAGAATTTTTTATTTTTTTCAAGCAAATATTTTCAACTCAACTAAGGTGGCGTCTGACAATTCTAATATTAAAAAATAAGTTCTACTTTAATAAGAACTTATTAAAAAGTATTTTTCCAACTACACAGAGTTAGCTATTTTAATACAGCAAATGTAATGAACATACATAAAGAATTATCTAAACCCATCCTTTAGAGCAGTCATCATTCGGCCCATTGTTTGGTCACTGCTCTTTCTTGAGAAGATAATACTGAATTTCCTTTGCAGTTAAATATATCCATCCTCCTCAACAGGTTACATATCATAGCTTGCTCCTCATTGTTTGCAATTATAAACATTTCATTAACTGCAATGAATGTCCTCCATCCAAAATAAAGCATCACCCATACTGTATTTATTCTTCATCTCGCTTTTGCTGAGTAAGCACTTTGAGAATACCATTTTATACGGGGCTTTTGACATGGTTACCCTTGAAAAAAAAAATTATTTCACAAATGCCATCCATACAAAAATATTGTCAGGATTGCCCTAATTTACTGTTTATAGCATAGTCAGCGTGCCAAACAAGCGCCACGTCGGCGCGGAGGTGACATTTTTTTTAAGTCAAAAGACGTCTTCCCTCCATAGTATTTTTTTTTAAGTGAAGGGAAGGCGTGAAAAGACGCCTTCCCTTCACTTAAGAAAAAAAGCCACCTCCGCGCTGACGTGGCGCTTGTTTGGCACGCTGACTGTGCTATGAACAGTAAATTAGGGCAATCCTGACAATATTTTTCGTATGGATGGCATTTGTGAAATAATTTTTTTTTCAAGGGTAATCATGTCAAAAGCTCATTTTATAGGTGACAGTCGAAGATTATGTTGTCTACACATGATTATAACATAGATATGGAGGTCTAAATCCTGAAGCTTCACTACTTTATTTGAACACAAGGCAATATAGTTCAGGATCCAAAACCAAGTATCCCAACTCCTGATCTATCTACTTCTGTACCAGAAGCAGAAACATTAAGGAAAAACACCTTTAGATTCGTCAGTCCTGCATTAGACAAAAAAACTTGACAGGAACTAAATCAATTATAGCCACACAAAGACACACATTTATTTACAATCTGATACACAGCTGAACCATTATCCTGATTCTGGTCAGACCTTATTAAGAACTGACAGCAAAAGTCCCATTAATAGATATAAGCCAAGTTTGTGCATAAACTGATTAAAAAAGACCCTGAAACCCTGTGAGCTTAAAAACATGATGGCTGAGTTTTGCTAATGGTTGCACTTTGAATTGCATTCAACAAAATTTCATTGATCTTATGATTAGGAATCAAGTGGCCTTTTGAATTTTGGTTTTTTCCTAACACTTAAATATTTTTCATCAGATTGTGCAAAGTCTTGAATAAACAGCTACATTGCTACTGCATAGAGTAGTCTGTCAGATTATTGACTTCATTTTTTCCAGATGAGCCTTACAAAGTCATTTTTAGCCTTGAGTTTATAAATGATCTAATGAACATGGATCATACCTACCTTGTTGCAAGCTGCTTCTTCAGGTGGAGGACCTCGGTTCCATATATAGCCAACTGCTCTTTCAGTTTTGCTGATGCCTCCACAAATTTCTTGTTCATAAAATCCTTCTCATCCATTGCCTCTTTATATCTGCCTCGGAAGGCATCTAGCTTTGCTTGCGCAGTCCGTAGTCTCATCCTGAGCTTAGCTTTCTCATTGTTGTTACTCACTGTATCCTATTTATGTGATGATAAAGGTAAAAAATAACGAGGTGCCTCATAGTTGCAGACACACACACACAAAAAATAAAAAATGCTGAAACTTTAGGCTGTGTCAGGTATGCAATTTAAATCCTGTCTTCTTTATTTAAAAATCAAATGCCCAAAAAAATGTCAAAAATTTTTGGGCTTAACAAGATTTAAAAACAGTTTTTAGGATCAAATCTAGAAAACAACCCCTTTTCAGAAAACATAGAGAAGTCATTTTCATTTTTTTTCCAATCTTCCTCTTATATTTTGAGGAAGTAACCCTCTTAAGTGTCTTCTTTTCCACTCGGATAAGTTTAGAATGAAATTTACCAAACAAGTTTCCACTGTTTTCTTACTTAAAAATAATTTTTAAATGTAATACCAAACAAAATTTCAAAAACTACAAATCAACTTAAAATGATATTGTATTCCAATTATTCAAAAAATATTTTTTGAATTGTAAACCAAATGCAACCTTAATGTGTAGTTTTAAAGCTTTTAATTTATCAACAAAAGATTATTTAACCGCAAAGGTACAACAACTGGTAATGAGAGAGAGGGAAACAACCTTGAGTAGATTGTTATGATGTATTAGTGGAATGACGTAAAAAAAAAATGAAAACACTCACATTGTGCATTTTGACATCCATGGTGGCTATCCTCCTTTTCAATTCTTCTATGTTAGCTTTAGCCTGCCTCAACTATAACAAAGTCACATGAATTACCAATTTGCAATCAAGAAGGTAGGTCGTAAGTATTCTATGAATAAACATGCCAACTTGTCATTTTGCTATAGAATTCCCACCTCAATTGCCAGGTTCTGCTGCACATTATTCTGAGCTAGTAATTGGTCCCTTTCCTTCAACATAAGGACCAGTTGGTTTTTAACTTCCTGCAAGAAGCAACTTGAGTTACATGATTTCATTTCAATACAATTTAATGAAAATATTCAAGTAAAACTAATAATCTGAAATTATGATTCCTCAATATACAAATGCTAAAAGTTTCCTCTCATCACTGTGTACTATATAAGCAACTTTAAAACCTGAAAGCCGTTAAAGTGTCTCAATCCAGGATCTATCTCTTTGATCTGCAGTAACAGGTGTTCTCCTTCTTCACTGAGAACACTCAACTGCTTTTGAAGTTTGTCCACTTTGTCACAAGCGTGCTGGTGTTTTAATGCCATCATCTCAAGTTCTGACTTCAGAATCTAAAAGAAGAATGTACAGATACATCTTAACCTTTATATCATTTTAAACTCTAGTAATAAATAAAGATGAAATGGTGCTCAAAGAGCGCAGGAGTCTTACATCTTGATGTTTTTCACTCTCAATTACAAATGACTTTAAGTCTAACTGTGACTTATCAATCTGTGAAGATTTCTCCATGCTGCAAGAGGAACAAAAATAGAGGAAACTATGATTACTGACAAGATAGATGATACCTAAACAATGTGACAGAAATGCTCATCGGAAGCACAACTCATAGGAAATACTTGAAATATTAAGAAACGATTCAAAACAATTACTTGAACAGTTGAAAGAAATCATGGATACTATATAATAAGAACTAGAAAGATTTTGTATTTGAAGAACTAGGACAATAGGACTAGCTGAAAGCTACCAACCACAAGAAGTTCAAAGTTGATAATTAGATGAGAATTCATGAAAGTGATCATAGATAAGACCATGGGAAAAAAGAAATTGTGGTGGCTGATGAGGTTTCGAGGAAAGCTCAAGTTGTATGTAGGAACGAATATCAACCTGGATGGCATCCAAAGACGAGTGCTGAATGCAACTATAACAAATCATGTCACCTCGATTTTAGCATTGCTAGTAACTGATACTGAATTGGTAATTCCAGTTATAGCATTGTCAATGTCAGTTGCACCCACCACTAACCATAAGGGAAAAGCCCATCAATTCCATCATGATGGAAGTGGAATGGTCTTTTTTGAGAATCCTCAATGCACCTTTTCCCACGATGGAGAAGATTCCTCAAAATGGACTATATGATAGCAATGGAGACCCAGTCAACCACCACAACTTCAAATCTTTTTGACTGATGCTACATGAAACATTAAATGCTACCCTCTATCGAGCTTTTTGACACGCTTTTACTGAGGTGGTTTAAAGGGTTGGATTGAAGTCCATTGAGTCCTTTGACTAGCTACGTCGGTCCATTGAACCAGTTCATTTGGCCTTAAGAAAATAGGAAGCTCACCACACACCTTTTCTCAGTAAGCATGGGAAAGAAGAAACACTGAAGGACTACATTAAGAAATTTTCTCATGAAGCATTTGACTAAGGTATATGGATAATCAAATGAAGTAGCTTCGACTGCTGTGATGGTTGGGCTACGAACATATTTCTTTGGCCATGACCTATGACTTCCATTTGTGGTCATACCTCAAGGGATTCCTCCCTCCACCACCACTGAGGAATTGCAATCAAAGGAATGTTACATGCATGCCTTCGATTTTGTATAATCATCTATTTGAAAACTATGCAAACATACATCATTTGGAGCCTTCATATCATAACTGATATCAATGCTTCAACGTAATGGTCAAAACACATGTATAACGACAGGACCCCTCACCCAATAGAAAGGTATCCTCTCTATTTCTATTTTCTTTTCTTACTACTACAAAGCACTAACTTAAGCATCAGGGCATTATTGGTGACACCCCCAATGTGTCTCTGTTTCGCAAGTGATCACCCTATTTATAATTTGAGGTCAATTTTAATAGTCAAGCACCTTAAGGTCAAGAAAGAAAACCAACTTAAACAAACCATAATCTGAACTTTAAAATAATCATTGAAGGCACACATTTGCACTAAAAAGTGTTTGAGTATCTCGGCAGAAAACTTTAGCAATGTCTATTTTAAACTATCATGTTTCCATTATTTTCCTTGTTTTTTTTTCTTTCCCAATACTAACCATTTGTTGGAACAACAAGGACATAAGGGAGGTGACATTTCGATTTAATAATTGCTCAAAAATTCCACAATAGTATTATCATTGCCTTATACATACTCCAAAATAAAACATTCTAGTCACATCTCCACCTCAATATTCATAGTACAACATACATAAGGAATTCTCAAAAGGTATAAGTAGATGTGAAAGGATTAATGTCTTAGTGATATATATAGATAGTAGTACGAACTCCATGGTTATTATATCAAAGCAATTCAGCTTAAAAAGAAATAGCCACAACTTATTTCAACTACTAAAACTGCCATCAAAGTATATTGTACTTTGCCTAAGAACTTAACAAATAAGGAACGTGTATGAGAAGTCAACAAAGGTGCTCAATATGTGTGAAATATTAAAAAGAAAAGCAAGCTTGAATTTTACAACTAATGGGTAACAAAAGAAATGATTCTTGTTCAAGGAAGAAAATTCCAAAAAATGCTTCATCTAGAGGAAGCAAGACCAAAAAAATATAGTTGTCCAATAACAGTAACAAATCCAAGAAAAATCTTTGGTTGCCATTTGCTAGGTGAATACTGCCAACAACAATCAATATAGAAAATTTATTATCTATTACAGGCATACCATTTTTTTAACAGGGAATAAAAAACAAACCTGCACTTTTTCTCCTGCTCAATATTTTCCTCATAGAGGGCTAGCTTTTCCCTCATGGCCTTGCATTCGTCTTTGTAGGAATCTAGTTCTTGACTCATCTTCAATTAAAAATATATGCAGTCAGATCATATGCGCAACCAGTTGAAAGTTGAAAAGCTTAATGAACCATAGATTGTCTGTAGTTTTTCCAGCAAGAAAAGGCTCCTATGTCTCAGCTAATGTGGAAATGTCTTTAGTCCAAACAGGAACCAAAAATATGATTCCAAAAGAACGTCCAGACGAGACTTATTAGATTCAAATCAGAAAATTCGGTCACAAGTATCAAATAACATTATCTAATAAAGGTATGCAAGCTTGAACAAGAACATCTGTTAGATGTAAACGATTTAAATACAAAGAACATAGAATCAAGTTCAAATAAGATAATTTCAACAGAATACATTGCAATAAAGTAATTTACTTGGTGTCTTCATAGTCTTAGTTATTTTTGTCATTTCTCTTCCTGTAAATCCCAAAGCTTTTTTAATCAAATCTGTTTTCACCCCTTTGTTCACTATATAGTTTCACTATGTTTTCCTTCTACAACACACACACACACCTATAGTGGATTTTGCTAGTATTGATGAATAGAAACCTGACACATTTTAACACATTTAAAATTGTTATGCCCCGTATATCTTGATTTATGTATGTAATTGGCAAGCAATTTTGAATTTGACACTTCTAGTATGATCATCAAAGACACCTCACAATCAACGGATCCTTGTTTGGCTATGGAATCTATCAACCCTGCTTTTATAATTATTCCAGAATAGAAACACCCGTGCATTGCACAAGGAAAGCTAAGAAGAGAATGAAAATATGAATGCTTCACAGCATCAAATATATGAACGAAATCAATAAAAGAAAACTTATCGCAGACCCAGAACATTGACCCGCAATATCTAGGATATCTACACAGTAATAAATATCTTTAAAAAGCATTCACAAGAAATTTTTTACAAGCATGCGTGCTGAATCCATAGCAAAGACCAGGTACAGTGTTCACTCATAAAGTACCTTCAGCATCTCTTCTAATAACAAAGTAACTTCAGCATTTGATGACTTTGTTTTCTCTGCGATGGATTCAATTGAAGCTTTCTCTTTTGCGGACCATATTACTCTTTCCTCCTCCAGCTCTAAAAGCGCATCAGTAAGTTGCTGCATTTTAACATATAAAATTAATAGCCCATATAACATCAACAACAATTAGGGAAAGATGTAGGTTTGTCCCTCAAACCATTGCCAATTCTTCCTTTTCTCCTGACAACAGGTTGATAGAGTGTTCCATTTTCTGACAGAGGGATTCAGATTCAACTAAACTATTCCTCTGTGACAAAAGAACAGAACAAGAAATCAAAATATTGCAGAAGGGATTTAAGGAGAGCATGCCGATAATTAATAATCCAACACAAGTAACATAATGAGTAATGTAACGAAACAACAGCCTTTAGAAACCATGGAAAAGAGAATCTGATTAAAAAGTAGAAAAATATACCATGGCTAAAAGTTCATCTTGCAATATTTTCAACTCGGAGTTCACCGCAGTTAATTTGTTGGATGTGGCCTCCAGTTCTGAAGCTAAAATCTCATTTCTAACTGAGGCTTCTTCCTTTTCTCTATTTGCCATTACCAACGCTTCTTCCAAAGAAGCAATTGTTGTCTCCATTTCAAATGCCATGACTTCTAACTTCTTATATTCTTCCTTTACCAACAGAACACAAACAATAAAATACTTTAGAAATGCAGATCAGTTTTAGCTGACACTGTAAACCAACCACAAAACATTCATCCAGCAAGCAAAAAAAAAAAAAGATGTATCTTCAAGAATAATTATAATTAAAATTTGATGAACTTCTGCATTTCAGAACACATTTTCCTATGCTGCATTTCACGCAGAGTGGATCAGACCAAGTTAATAAATCTAGGTGTGGAGAGACACACAATGATAATGATTGCACATTTATGAGCATTAAAAAGTAGAAAAAAAAAATTCAAACTAAGAATTAAAATTCTGGAAATACCAAAAGGAGTCAAGCTAATACATTGTGACCAAGACACTATGTGACGCCCCGAAAATTATTTCATCTAGCCCATAACCCAATTGCACTTTGCCCAAACTCTATGTGTTGCCTTGATATGGTTGGTGTTTGTTTGATGTTTGTTTAATGTTTGTATAGTTGATGCTTGATAATGTATATAAATATGTGTATTATAAATTGTATATGGATCATGTTAAATTAAAGTATAATGCATATGTTATTATTTACGCATGGGTCCATTAAACCATGAATTGATATGGGTTAGGATTGATTGAATAAAAGGATAAATGAGAATGAAAATTTGGTGTATTAAATGGATTGGACATTTAAAATACATGGAAGCATGATATTGGTTAAAGTACATGTGGTTGGTATGGGTAGTGTGAGACCAACACATGTGAAGGTTGGTGCATGAAAGTGGACAAGTGTCCCATGCCCACTTCTCTTCTCCAAGGAAGTGCTAGAAAGTGAGGTGAGTGGAGGGAATCAAGGAAGTGCTAGAATGAGTGGAAGGAATCAAGGAAGTGCTAAAAAGCGAGGTGAGTGGAGAGAAAGGAAAAAAAGAAAAGAAAAGAAGAGAAAGGAAAGAAGAAGAGAAAGAAAAAATGAGTTGCTTGAGGAAAATCTCTGCAACGTTTTCATCAAAGAGATGGATCTTTGGGATATATGGTCAGATTGAGCTCAAATTTTGTCAGCAAGTTCGTAGCTTATGATTCTGCATTCTGAACGGTGGAGATCTTGATTAGAGGTTTCGTCTAAGAGATCTAACCTCTCAAACAAAGCTGGTCGGAAAGTCTGGATTTCTCGCGCCGTTTCGCTCAAACTTATAGATCTCCTCAATCTACCGTTGGATGGATATCAAATTTGGGTATGTAGTTTACAACTGATATTTCTGCATTATGAACGGTGGAGTTCTTGATTAGAGGTTTCGTCTAAGAGATCTAACCTCCCAAACAAAGCTGGTCGGAAAGTCTGGATATCTCGCGCCGTTTTGCTCAAACTTATAGATCTCCTCAATCTACCGTTTGATGGATATCAAATTTGGGTATGTAGTTTACAACTGATATTTCTGCATTCCGAACAGTGGAGATGCTTATGGGTTAAGTATATTGTGTGATATAGTCATCTGAGTTTGAGTATTTGCAGCAGGAAAGGAGAAATTGTCTGATCCTCGTTCATCAAAGATACTTATCTTTTCGGTCCACCGTTGGATTGGGCTGATATTTGGACAGAAGGTTTGTTTCTTCACATACTTCAATCTGTACGGTTGATTTTGTGATTACATATTTCTGTTGGTAGATTGATACATCTGAACAAAATATTAAATGAAGAATTGGTAGGGTTGCTTGTATTAGACCTAAATTTAGAATATGAACTTAGACCTTTCCAAATAGCTTGCATATCAACTATGTTGACCTAGTTGTCATTGTTGATGAACCCATGATGCAAAATCAGTGATATACATGGCTGAACATGGTGACCTAGTGTAAATCGGCAATATGGCCTAAGTATGGAAAATTTCATATTTAAGGGCTTTTGATGCTTTTGGCCTAGAATCATTGAATTGATGCAACTTATGTTTAATTAAGTATGATTAGGGTTGATTATGCTACTGATTTGGTGGTTGTGACCATATCATGGGTTAGGCCTACTTGTGATCAAGTGACCCAATTTGGGCATGTTTATGCCTAAGGAATTGAAAATCAATATTTTTGATTAATAGAATGGTTTATGAATGAGAACTATGCATTAGAGGCCTAAGTCATGTGATTTGAGTTGAATGATGGGATATTAGATGGGATTTAGGCCTATTGTCTATATGTGGGCTGATTTAGGGTTGATGTGTAATGTCTATGTGATTGAGCATAGAAATTGATGTATGGTAGGATATTGATGTATGTATCAGGATCTTGATTGGGTTGATTCGGTTTGGTGGTCGTGTGTGGTTAAATACTCTCGCGAGGCTTGGTTGTGAGTAGACTTCATTTATGATTATATCTTTTATGTCATCATATCACTTATATATATATTGTATGTTGAAAGCATGAATGTGTTCTAATGTTTTGAATGATGCGTTGATTTGAGAAAACCTTATGACTTTGGTTGGGCCCATCTATCTGGCCAATAGGGGGACTTAACCTTGTCATAGGAGGGTTTTAAAAAGGAAATGATTGGGGACAACGGTACGGTGAAATAGACGTGCACTAGTAACCTCAAATAAACATGATTGGGGTCAACTGTACGATGAAATGGACGTGCACTAGTAACCCCAATGCATGTGGAATGTGGATCCAAATTGATAAGCTTTTACTTGCATCGAACTTATTATAAATGTTTGATATCTATATGTTATGAGCTTTTAATCATGCTACACATTGACATGCGTACATGATGTTTATTGATAAGTATTGATAGCATATTTGAATTCTACTCACTGGGCACCGTTGGCTCACCCTCATTTTCCTCTTTCAGGTCCTTCTGTCCCGAATAAGGGCAAAGGAGTAGTCATATCTTGAGGGTCTTGCTTGCGAGAGAATCCAAGGCCTCGATGTGAGTTGAGAGGCATTTTGATTGAACTGTGTTTTAAATTATGAAGTATTATATTTTGGATTATGTAATTATAACACTTACCACATTGTAGTATGGGTGAGTTGGAACTTGTTAGATAGACCATGTGGGCATATGACGGTTTTTATTTGTACCCACAATTTTGGACTTTATGTGTATGTCAATTTTAATGGACTATAGGGATTATGATTTTATTTATGGTTCATTTTTATGGATTATCTCTTGTCTTGGATGATTAATACGGTTGGTAGTTTTGTTTAGTAACTTTTGATACTATGTCGTTGTTTGAGATAAGGCTCGTAGGGTCTCAACCACCTCACGGGAGTTGAGGAGTGGTCGGAGATGCCTACGCCGGGCGTCCCGCCCTGGCATTTCGCACGCCATTCCCTACGGGGTTGGTGGTCCGGGGTGCGGGGTCGCCACACACTAAGTCTAGTAGCACAGAACACCCGTCAAGGGCGATCGACAATAAGAAAAAAAACAAGGAAGTTGGTAAACTTTTTTTTTTTTTTTGGAGATGAAATAAGATGTGGATTAATAATAATAGTAAGAAAAAGATACAAAAAGAGGAGTACCAGAAGTACTCAACCACAACCAACAAGACCAAACACCTGCATCCTTACATACACCTAGACCAGTTCCTACTCCAATCAGAGATGAAGTACGGTGTACCCTCCAGCAAGACTAGAGGAAGCAGCCCAATAACAAGCCATCCACTAAATATGATCCTAATGCTCAAACTATCCTTCATAGAACAATCAAAGACTCTCCTATTTCGCTCTAATCACAAGGACCACTGCGTAGCAAATGCCACGATTTTACCAATGTCTTTCTCCTTCTTGGAGAGTCGGGACAGATGAAGCATGGACATACTCTTCTCACAACTAGTTGGAATGGCAGATCTCCCTTCTTTTTCAACCCAATTTTGTCACACACTTCTCGCAAAAGGACAAAGAATGAAAAAGTGATATGCTAAATCTCAACAAGCAAAATGGGCAGCAATAGGGGGAAAAACAAGTAGAAGTAGATGTTTCATCAACACAAAAAGTACTTATTTTCCTATGAGCAAATTTCCAACCAAACACCTTTACCTAGAAAGAAATCAAAGCATTCCAAATGGAGAAGAAAACTGTGATGAAAACTGTGACCACTTTGGTGGCAAGGAAAAAGGGCAGGAGGAAAAACAAAAAAAAAGAGAGAAGAAAAAGTAGGATGAGCGAGGTCACAATCCAAGTGGAAGAAACAAAAATCTTTAAGCTTTCAATGAAAACACAAGGGCATGACAAACGTATGTGCAAATGCGATTGAAAGTGTTAAATTTCCATTGGACTGGATGAGTTTGTCAGGAAAAAATGTATGGAGTCCATCCCTACCCAAAACCCCATGGTGAGGATTAATTAGTAATAGGATTCTGAGTTATTTATGTTATGTACAATGTGGCTCAACCCGTCTAGAAGGTCTGATGTCTTATTTCTATTGTCATGTATTACTATTTTATTGTATTAGTTTCCTAGACTGTATTGAGAATTTCCTATTGTATTAGTTTCTTGGACCAAGTTGGAAACTTTCTCAATCTGAATTGGAAACTAAGTTTAATAGGACTTTATATATACCTAGTATTAGGGATTGAGAGGTAGAGGTGAAATTAGAGAGACATTGTGAGTGTTATTCTTGATTCTCCCAAATTAGTGAAATCTTCATCTCCCAAGGACGTAAGCAGATCTTGTTATGTATGGTGTGTGGCTCGGTTATTAGTGTCCTTAACTGTATCAGTTTCCTGGACTGAGTAGGAAACTTTCCCAGTTTGAATTGGAAACTAAGTCTAAAGCTCTCTATATATACCTAGTATTGAGGATTGAGAGGTAAGAGTGAAACTAGAGAGACATTGTAAGTATTGTACTGAATTCTCCCAGATTAGTAAAATCTTCATCTCCCGTGGACGTAGGCGGATCTTCGCCGAACCACGTAAATCTATGTGTGTTCTTCTTGTTGCTTTCATTTGCATCTGTGTGTGTGTGTGTTTGTTTGTTTGTTCCGCTGCGTGAATCTCAACAGATCTTTGCCAAACAACGTAAATTTGTGTGGTATGTCTTGTTTGTTTTATGTTTGCATCTGAGTGCGTGCTTGCTTGTATTTGTTGCACCGCATAAATCTCTACAAATTGGTATTAGAGCAAAGGGGATTCTACCCATTTTACAATGCGTGATTGCACGTCTACTTCGTCTTCCGAGTTACCGCGAGCAAGTGCGAGTTCATTTTTTTTCTACCACAATTACAATTCCAATTAAAGATTATGTTGTGTAGCGTTGACATCGCATGCGGTTTGTAGAAAGGAGTTTGAAAAAAAAAATCAAAACTTGAAAAAAGGGGGTCATGGATCAAAGAAGAAAAAACAAAGAAAGGACAAAGTTGTTTTGTCCTTGTGTGTTGAAAAGTCAGAGAAGTCACTCTTATATTATTGATTAATAATATAAAGAGGTGGTTGATCTATTTTTGAAGTTACAGTCATGAGATTTTGATCCATTCAAGAGTTTTTTCAAGTTATTGTTTTTTTCAACACACCTATGGTTGCAAAGTACAATGTTGAAAAATTTAATAGAAAGAATCACTTTAATCTTTGGCGGATTAAGATGCGAGCTCTGTAGGTACAAGAAGGGTTGCTGAAGGGGCTGAAGGGAAAGGTTGCATTGCCTACAAAGCAGACAGAAGAAGAAAAAGATGACATCATGGATAGTGCATATACTGTTATTCACTTATGCTTCGATGATAAAGTCTTGCGAGAAGTATCAGATGAGACTACAACTGCGAGTTTGTGGTTGAAACTAGGGACTTTGTATATAACAAAATCTCTAACAAACCGGTTATATCTGAAAAACTAGTTGCACATGTTGAAGATGAAGGAAGCTACATCCATAAGAGATCATCATGATGAGTTTAATAGAACTTTGATGGCATTGAAAAATGTTGATTACAAACTCAGCGATAAAGACCAAGCAATGTATTTGCTATATTCACTGTCGGATTCCTATGAACACTTTGTAGATACTCTGATCTTCAGTAGAGACAACATTACTCTAGAAGATGTCAAAGCAGTTTTGAACTCTAAGGAGTTGAAAAAGATGGTTACTAAAGAAAAAGGAGAAGGCTCGGGTGAAGGCTTGTTTGCTATAGGTAGATCTGAACAAAGAGGGTCCAAAGGTCGTAGAGGACGAACCAAATCAAAGTCAAATGGGAGAAAATTAAAATACTTTTAATAACATAAAGAAGGGCACTTTAAGAAACATTGTTCAGAGTGCAAAGGAAAAGGAAATAGAAATTAGTAGATTCAAGCGATGCAATAGTTGCAAAGGATGGTTTCGATGGTGCTACCATCCTTTCAGTCACTATAGGATGCTTAGGTGATGAGTGGATTCTTGATTCGGGCTATTCATATCATATCTACCCCAATAGGGGTTAGTTTGCTTCTTATCAGAGTGTGAATAACAGTATTATATTCATGGGTAATGATGTGGCTTATAAGATAGTAGGGATAGGAACGATGAAGATAAAGATGCATGATGGTATTGTGAGGAGTTTGACAGAAGTCAGACATGTTCCAAAGCAACAGAATATCTTATTTCTGTGGGTACCTTACACTCACAAGGTTACAAGAATGTAGTTGAAGGTGGAGCTCTAAAGGTAGTCCAATGTACTCTCGTGGTTATAAAGAGTAGGAAAGTCGGTAAGTTGTATGTGTTATTAGGGCATACAGTTGTAGGTAGTGCAACGATGTCTACACGCTACAAACAACGGCTCAACAGATATACAGTTGTGGCATAGGCGAGTGGGGCATATGAGTCAAAGGGGACTCGAGGTGTTGAGCAAGAAAGGCTTTACTTGGGAAGAGTAAGGTTGAGAAGTTGAACTTCTGTGAGCATTGTGTGTTCAGGAAGCAGTGAAAGTTAAATTCGTCATAGCATTTCACCACTCTAGAAGTAGTTTGGATTATATCCATTCAGATATGTGTGGTCCTTCCATAGTTCCCTTACTTAGAGGATCGAGGCATTTTGTTTCCTTTATTGATGACTTTTCTCGTATGGTCTGGGTGAAAATGTTGAAAAGTAAGGATGAAGTGTTTGAGGTCTTGAAGAAATGGAGGACAAAGATAGAGAAGCAAACTGGGAGAAACATCAAGAGGTTAAGAATTGATAATAGTGGTGAGTACACCAGTAAAGCATTGTCAAAGTTTGGTGAAGATGAAGGCATTGAGAGACACTTTACTGTCAAGGAAACACCACAGCAGAATGAACTTGCAAAGAGGATGAATCGCACTCCACTGGAGAGAGCGCAATGTATGCTATCCAATGCTGGTTTAGGTACAAAGTTTTGGGCAGAGGCAGTGAATACAACTTGTTTCCTCATCAAGAGATCACCATCTTAAACTATTGATTGCCAGACTCTACTTGAGGTATGGTTTGGTAATGTCGTTGACTATAGTTCTTTGAGACAGTTTGAATGTCCTGCTTAGTTTCATGTTAGGGAAAGTAAGATTGATCCAAGAGCTAAAAAAGCCATATTTTTGGGTTACGCAAATAGAGTAAAAAGTTACAGGTTATGGCGTCCTGATTTGCATAAGATTGTGATTAGCAGAGATGTGACATTTGATGAGTCTGCTTTCATGTCCAAGAAGCATATAGATTCTCAGGAGGAGAATAAGGGTAATTCTATGCAAGTAGAGTTCAGTACTCCAAAAGAAAAAACAAAGAGTAATGTAGAGGAGACAACAGGCAAAATCAGTGAGAACTAGCAGCAACAGCAATCCTTAGCTAGTAGCAGCAGAGCTAAAAGGACAATCAAGCACTTGTTCGTTATGAGTTTGAAGACATGGCGGCATATGCATTGACAATGTAAGGAGATCATCCTTCCACTTTTTGGGAGGCAATGAGTGACAATTGTTCAAAAAGATGGAAAGAAGTCATGCAAGATGAGATGGACTCATTGATGAAGAACCAGACTTGGGAACTTGTTGAGTTACCCAAGGGTCAGCTGGCTATTGGATGCAAGTGGGTGTATTCCAGGAAAGATGGCTCTCTGATATCAGACAATGCGAGATATAAGGCAAGATTGGTTGCCAAAGGATATGCTCAAAGTGAAGGCGTGAACTATAATGAAGTATTTTCTCTTGTTGTGAAGCATACTTCTACCATAGTATTGTTGGCATTAGTTGCGTTTTTTAACTTGAGAGTTGGAGCAACTAGATGTCAAGACAACTTTCGTGCATGGGGACTTGGATGAGCAGATTTACATAAAGCAGTCTAAAGGCTTTGAGGATGCTAGTAAAAGACGTCATGTGTGCAAACTAAAGAAGTCCTTATATGGGCTCAAGCAGTCAACCAGACAGTGATATAAGAAGTTTGACACTTTCAAGATCAGACATGGATACATCAAGAGTAGGTATGACAGTTGTGTCTACTTTCTGAAGCTTCCAGATAGCTCTTATATAAATTAATCGAGGACCATAAAGATTGAAATTAGAATAAAACCTGGAAAAGTAGTTGACTAGGATCTTTCAGTAGTCTACATTTTCGACCCTTTTTATCTACAATAAATATTTCCCACATTAGAAGGGCAACCAAAGTAAGTAGGGAACATTTGAACTCTCGAATAGAATCCTAAACATCGTGATAGTCCACCAAGCCACTCTAATTTATGATGGAAAAGGATATAGTGTAGACTCCTTTTTCAATTCCAATAGCTCCAACTATATGAATCCATACCAAACCATTTGAATTTCTCAATACAATTTGACAACATAAAAGGCATCACAATCTCAATGATCATCATTATATAGGTTGTGAGTATAACCAGCCCACCCGACCTGGTCAAGTTCAAGCGGGTTTTAACAATACAATCGAGCGGGTTGTGTGAGTAGAATGACTCACCCAAAAACTTGAAAAAACTTGACCCACCCGACAACTATATATATGTATATATATATTTTTTTATATACCTATACTAATGTACTTCCTCTTTTTTATTTTATACAATTTAAAATAAAATGCCAAATATAATTATAAATAACTAAATATATATATAAATATATTTATATATAATTAGTTATTTAATTTTAATACATAAATCATAAATAAAATTATATAAGATTAAATATATTTATTTATTTGTAAATAAATAAATAATAAATTTAATCTTATATGATTTTATTTATGATTTATGTATTAAAATTAAGTAATAATTAAGTAATATATATATATATATATATATATGTGTGTGTGTGTGTGTGTGTGACAAATATAGGGAACCAATGAATAAATAAATAAATTTTTCAAGGACCTCTAAATAAATATTTTATATGACGCCTAGGCTCCGCCTAGCCTAGATAAGGTATAATGCCTACCACCACCTTCCCGCCTTGACAACACTGATGAATACTATTGCAATAATAATGTTATCACCATGAAATAAAATAAAAATATGTCAATAAAAATTGGTTGATTTCCATATGGTCAATGGGTGACATGAGCTTTGCAAGTTTACATGAAGGACATGGGCATATAAATGTCAAATCAACATATCTGACATATGCCATCATGTCAACAAACATCCACCAACATGATATCATCTCAATAATTAAAAAAAGGCATTATGTTGAAGTGCTAGCTCAAAAGAAATGCAAATTGAGAAATTTGGACAAATATCATCTCCATCACTTTTATAAAAACTAATTGCTTTCACTTGATTTCAACAATGTCTATTGGTGTATGTCAGCTACGGGTGAAAGCAACCCGACCGACCTAACCCAACCCGACCAAAATCGACCATTTCGGGTCGGCTTTGGAAGGAATGTCAGGTTGGTCGGGTCGAGTTTTGGGTGACCTGACCAGGTTTGGTCGGTCACCGGTTTGGCTCAAAAAACTCGGTTTAACCCGACCCGA
This sequence comes from Paratinospora sagittata, assembly GCA_035771175.1. NCBI lineage: Eukaryota > Viridiplantae > Streptophyta > Magnoliopsida > Ranunculales > Menispermaceae > Paratinospora > Paratinospora sagittata. The sequence goes on along the minus strand of CM069593.1, from coordinate 50,247,477 downwards.
CACGACTACTTCTGTCACACCCCAGTACACAGCACACCGCAGTGTCTAGTACCCCCGGGATGTGATGGGTACCTCATACAGAGCGTACCCCAGCCGTTATATACCACATAATATTGTCACATCTCACCGCAGTGTCTAGTACCCCCCGGGATCATTTGTCCACACTATTCACTCATGAATAGTGTGGACAAATGATCCCGGGGGTACTAGACACTGCGGTGGGCTGTGTACTGGGATGTGACAATATTATGTGGTATATAACGGCTGGGGTACGCTCTGTATGAGGTACCCATCACATCCCGGGGGGTACTAGACACTGCGGTGTGCTGTGTACTGGGGTGTGACAAAAAGGCCTTATCATGTCACTGTTCACGTCGTCACTATTCATTAGAAAGATGTAAATTTTTACTAAAAGTGTCAAACGATCTCCAAAAATCATGAAATTAGCATCGATGGACTCGCAACAGTGCATTCTACCATTCTATAGCCTTAAACTAGAGTTTCATTGGGTTTTAAACGATTCAAATGGTCTCCAATCGAAACTCTAAATTCCAACAAACTTCAAACGGCTATAAAAATTCCAAATGAACACATAAATTCAATCTAACCATATATTTAAGGTTCCTACAGCCTAGGAAGTGTTTTCCCACCTTCCTAGCGGATTTTCATTCACGTTGGGTCAGAACCCCAATTGTTGAAAACGCCGTAAAACGGCTCCCACAACAAAAATTACTCCGCTAGAATCGTAACATCTAGCTTAGATATTAATTTCACGAAGAAATAGAGTGCAAATCGCTTACCACGGGTCCCGATTTCGCGCGAATCTTGCATTTCTCCCTCTTTTTCCTCTCTTCCCTTCTTTCGTTCCGTCTGTTCTTCGAGTACTGTTTATTATTTTATTTTCTTTTATATCTTTTTATTCGTTCTTCTTCTTCATACACTCAATCTACATGAGGAATACACGTGTGATAAATCAATTTCTATGTCAAATCACGTTCCGAACTCACTTTTGACATTTTCAAGTTCATTTGTCACATGTACACATGACTTTAAAGGTCCTTATACGTGTATTATACTCTTCAGTGTACGTATAAGTCAACCAAATATATTGATTAAAAGCACGGGGTGTTACAACTTCTCTCTTCGTTCTTCCTCCCTGTGTGCGATTCTTCCGCCCCCTCCCTTGTTTCTCTCTCTCTCTCTTCTCTTCTTCTATTCTTCCAACGCCCCCCTACTCCTCTCTCTCTCTCTCTCTTCTCTTCTTCTATTCTTCCAACGCCCTCTCTCTCTCTCTCTCTCTCTCTCTCTCTCTCTCTCTCTCTCTCTTCTCTTCTTCTATCTTCCCCCTATGCTTCCGCCCCCCATCTCTTCTCTCTCTCTCTCTCTCTTCTTCTCTCTCCTCTTCTTCTTCTTCTTCTTCTCCCTTCTTCTTCTCTCTTCTTCCCCCCTGTGCGTGCCCCCCATGCGATTCTTCCACTCCTCCCTTCTCTTCTCTTTCTCTCTTCTTCTTCTTCTCGTCTCCCTCTCTCTGTTTTTCTCTCTTTAAAAAAATAAATAAATAAAATTACTAGTTGGGCTAGGCAAAAAAAATAAATAAAAATTAAAGAGGCCCAACCCGACCATAGGTCGGTCGGGTTGGGCCTGCAGAATCTGGAGGTCAGGTGGGGTCAGGGGTTGATGCCCAACCCGACCCGACCCGACCCGATTTCACCCCTAATGTCAGCATCAAAGACGATTGACATTGTAAATTTGTTTCCTTGGCAAGCCATCCATACTTGATCAATAGTAAACCTACAGTAGGAATGGTAACATAATAATATACTAACTATCCAAATTTAAGATAATGGCTAAGCCGCCAAAATATTTCAATGTGAAGGCTTTACTAATCCTCACTTTATTTACCTGCATTGTCTGCTCAAAATGCATATTCTGCGCTTTCGCTCTGTTGGAATCAAATGCCTTTGATTCACGTCTTCTACCAGCAAATGAATCACGTTTGCAAATATCACGTTCAAGAAGAGCCATCTGACTATGCAACTGCTTTATCTCTCGTTCAGCTTGTGCTCTCTCTCCCTACTTATGTTTAAATGGCAAAGCAAGTAACAATGGTAACTCATTTTTCAGATGTCAAACAATCAAATCAAGACAAAGAAAAAAAGGAAAAAGAGTGCAGAAACCTCAAGCTTGGTCTTATCCTGGACTGCATTCTTAAGCTTGAATTCTGTTTCTTTTAACTTGACTTTCGTTTTCTCAAGCTCCTTTCTCAAAGTTTCTTTCTCCTTAGCTAAGGAACATGAAGACAAAATTGATATTTCCTTTTCAAGATTCCCAATGTGCCCAAGGAGTTCAGCATTCTCCAAATCTTTCTTTTCACAGCATTCCTGAAATAACAAATAACATGCTGAAATGGGCAAATATTTAGTTTCAAAATGAGAATTCCAAAATGCGGACAGCTCACCGTTAATATCCTGTCAGATTCTTGCAGGTTTATTTTAAGATCCTGAACCTGCTTCTGTAGATCAATTGACTGGTTGTACAAATTGGACTACACTTCAACACATTTTGAGAAACGAAAAATCCTCAAAATGGTCAGATCAGACAGTAATCATAAATTCAAACCTCCAAATAAATTCTAAAATCACACGGTGCACACCTTATCACTCTCAAGTTGAACAACTTTCTTCACCAAACAATTGCATATCTTCTTATTGTTACTGAATACAGATTCCATCTGTGTAGAGCTTTCACATACGTATGATTTTAGTTCCTGCCATGAGAAAGCAACATATGAAATAATCTAAAGACAAAACAGGAAAAATAAAATAACAGTTCAACATCTAACCAAGGAAATGACAATAGAAGTATTTGAACCTATAACAATAAATTTATAGGAAAGTCAAATATGTTCTCATGAAGATGACAATAAGTATTCATCAGAAAACTTATAATAGATTAAGAAAGGCAAAAATTATTCACCAGAAACAAATTTGATACGGCTGAGATCATCGCAAATAGCTCCACCATGACAGAAGAAATACTGTCAACTGTAGTTCTGGAGCTTTGAAATTCAGACATTAATGTTTGAACCCCCAGTGATAATTCCATTGCAGAATCAACATCCTCCTCCTAAAAGTTTAGTAAACATGAATTTCAGATCCAAGAAACAAAGATATTACAAAAGATAAACTAATTACACTAGCAACACGTGCAATGCACGTGAGTACTTTGATATATTGCTTAAGCTAATTAATAGAAACAATATATGTCATGAGCAAGTGAAGTATTCTCTTCATAATAGAATAGACTACTACAGCATTAGAAATGAATATTTTTTACAATTTTAGATATTTCAATTGCTGCCTTCAGCAGAAATTGTCCAACAAAGTTTCACCTCACAAGTTACATGAATCTACCTCTTGTAAGTTAAATGAGAAAAAAATTCAATGGGTTCTTAAAATCTTAAGAAAATGCCAGAAAAATTAAAATAAAAAACTCCTTTATTATATTACCAGCGAAGAGTCAAAGATCATCAGTCTTCTTTCCAATTAATTAAGTTTGCAGATGCATCAAGTGTTATTCCATTCATATGACAATCTGACCTTTCTTAAGTGCAGAGTATGAAGGACAAGATCAAGAAGAGTCATTATCTGAGTTATATTATAGAACGCATGACATAAGCATTAAATTTTGGTTAATATAATCATGTGGTACAGATGTCCTAAGGAAGTTGTGAGAGAATAATGCAGTCAAGCACATCTGTAACCTATTTGATCAGCCATGACAGTTGCATTAGAAACTGCAGCTTGCAGGAGGTCTGAACTTGAAGGGCAATAAGCATCCCCTCCCACTAACCAATTTGATGATTCTGTGTTTTCATATCCTGATTTGCACATGTCTGGAAATCTACATCTAGACATGTGCCATCCTAGGAATGTAAAAACTCTTGCTTCAAAAGATCTCTGGAAAGAACCAAAATGGTTGAAAGATTTACAACTGCACTATCATCTTGCTAATTCTTGATATTTCTCTTTATATCAATATGAAATGGGTGGAAAGAAAGAGACCAGGATGTCTATTTCCATAAATTAAAACTTAATATATTCCAATGACACATCAATAGATAGTGAATATAATACTGAGATACATGACCTAGAAGTAACTAATGAGTCAGAAAACAAGTTCATGAATTTGTAGACATAACAGAACAAACAGATCCCAATCGAAAAATGTGTACTCTGATACCCATTCATTTTTCTCTTTAGCAGATATATTCTGTTGCAGTACCAAATCAAGGGCGCCGCCCAAGTTTTGCTGGATTGAGAACTTCTCCTCCTCTAACAACTTAATCTGGAAGAGAAGAAAGCTACCCGTGTTCAAAACTTCACACAACAGATAAAACCCCGAAATATATGGGACATAGTTTTATGCACGGACCTGTTCATGGAGTGGTTTGATCAAAAGACATACATCTGATTCACTTAAAGCTAAGCTTCTGTCCACATTAAATGTACTTTCACTTGGTTGACATGTTGAAAAACAAGTATTTCTTTCATCTGAATGCCCCACAGCTAACATTTTCCTCAGGCATTCAATTTCTATGTCCCTAGTTAAAATCTGTAAGTAAACAAACACAACAGTAACCTTAAGTTCAAAATAGCAAAGAAGTCAAAAAAAAAAAAAAAGAAACTAAGAAAAGAGAACCTGAGTTTCATATTCTATAAGTAAATCCTCATATTCTGCCTGAGATTCTACCATTTCCTTGTTTTCCTGCTGGATATATAAATATTGGAATGAGAAATTTTCCAATACTAACAAACCAAAAAAAAAAGTACAAATACAAGACCCAAAACTAACAATCGAGTTTTTCTTTTTGTTAGATGCTTTTCTCCTGTTCGTTACATTCAACAAGGAACCTGCATCAGGAAGAATGCAATCTTCCAACAAATCATTGTCACTAATTTTATCTGGCATGCAATTATCTTGAGGTATATCAACCCTGCCAGCTTCCTCTTCGATCACCAGTTCCTCAAATGGAACAAGCAATCCCAAATCTCGCTCGGGCCTTACGGGCTCCTGAAAAAGTGATTCTGTTCTGTTAAGGGGACAAGCTAAGATAAAAAAGGAAACATTAGTTAACTTCTTTGAGATAAGCTATTCAAAAGTGCTATAAACTTCTCCTTGCTTAACAAACTCATTCCAATTTCCAAGAATATCCAATAAAAACCAAGCAAGTCAAAATCCAAAGACAACAAAAGCGGACAAAAGAGTTCAAGAAAACTAATCACTCAATAAGAAATTTGACAACCAACATGACAACAGTACACAATTTTATAGCGTCTTTGGTCAATATTTCAGTTTGTATAATAAAACAGTTTTGGTCAACCAGAGTGCATAAGCAGTTTACATTTTCTGTCGCACATTTTTTCTGTATTCAGATGTTTTTTGTAAGTGTCGACAATTGAACCAAACTTCTCAGAACAACCATGAACCATCCATGCAATGCCTGTGTTTAATGGCCGGCAATATATCATGAAAAATATGAGACTTTTTTTTCCAAATAATGAAGTCATGAGAGGTGGTAACTTGATCATAGAGTTAGACATCAATATTATTTTTTTTTACCAATTTTATATAATAATTGAAAAGCCTTTTTTCTCAAGTCAGAAACAAAGAGATGATGCAACATATATGCTATGCGCCATCTAAGAGGATTACAAAAAGATGCAAAATAATATTTCTCTTTTGTACTTTAGTCCATACAAGATTTGGATGTTTTATGCTATTCAATGCTCAGGAATACAACAATAACCTCATATGGAACTTCAACTATCATTTTATGAAATATTTGTCATTTTTTTTTTTTTTTTTTTTTTTGACTGGAAACATAGATATATATTATAAATAATAAAAAAGAGTACAAAAGGAGGGGATGAGTTATCCCACGAGAATTACATCGAAATCAGAATATTTTTCCAATTCAAAGCCCATTCTCCGAAACTATATCTTAGGGAGAGATCGCTAGAACTGACCCATCCCACAAACAGAAACAATTTTTTTTCCCAAACTTTCCAGCTAGAACAAAGTTGTCTCAAAAGACTACCATTTCTTTCTACCCAGACACTCCATAAAACAGAAAAAAGCACACAAATCCAGTATTTTTTACAACGATGATCAAATAAACTAATAGGATAACAAAAAAGTGACCCAACATCAGGGGGGCAAAGTTTCAAGCATCTCCTCATCCATTCTGTCCAGACTTCCTTCACAAAAGCACAATCCCAAAACACATGGTGAGCAGCCTCATCATTCAATCTGCACAGCCAACACCAGGAGGGGGAGAGACAGAAGTTAGGGGACCTCTTTTGAAGCATATCAACACAATTTAGTCTGTTCAAAGCAATGAGCCAACCAAGACTCTTGAATTTGAGGGGAATGGGAGCAGACCAAATGAAAATGGAGTATGGAAAAATTGGATGGTTGGCTGCGGAGTTAAGGATGTCAAAAAAAGATTTTGAAGAAAACTTTCCAGAGGAATCCACAGCCCAAACAATACCATCACCAAAGTCCTGCAATTGAACATGGCCCAGGCAATCGAGAAGAAGAGGAATCTCCTCCAGTGCATGAGGAGGAAGGTTGCGAAAAAGGTGAAGGTTCCAGTTGGGAGGAGCATCTTGAGAGGTAGGGTCATGATTAATGAAAGAAGAGGGTTTTGAAAGGGGTCGAAGCATCCCAGGTGTCTTCCTAGAAATGGGTAGAATAGCCATTGCCAACTTTAAACTAGATAGAGGGTAAGAAAACATGATATATTGAATGAATGAATTTCCCAGGGGATTTGAAAGATACACGAGAGGAGAGATTGGCATCCCGATTGTTCTCTTTAAGGCCATGACGGCTTTTGATCACCTTTGCCCAGAGAGAGTCCTTCTCAAACAGAAAGCACCATAACCACTTCCCAACCAAAGCCTTATTTCTTGTAAGAAGATCACCAATTCCCAAACCATCATGTTTCAGATCCAGTTTGACCTTTGCCCAACCAAAAAAGATCCCTTATCCCGGTCCTCATTTTTCCAAAGAAAAGCTCTCATTTTTTTCTCAATGAGTGCAGCAACCATTCTTGGTATACGAAATGAAGACATAAAGTAAGTCAGAATTGCTTCCAACACCGACTTAAGAAGAATAATATGGCCACCCCGAGAGACATAGCTCTTCTTCCACCCATCCACCCTCTTACATATAGTTTGAATGATTGGATCCCAAAACGACATTTTGAGTGGGATCCCACCAAGGGGCATCCCCAAATAGTGCATAGGCCATGACCCCATAGAAACAGCAAACTCCCTAGCCATAATAGCCACCTCAGCATCTGGGACATTAATATCGACTGACATTTGGAAAGGTTCACTTTGAGACCCGAGATGAAACAAAAGTTGTTAGTGGAGACCCGAGATGTTATATCTCTTAGAAGAAAACTCCAATCAAGATCTTTGTCAGCCAGTTCGTATCTTATGGTTATTCATTCTGGTCGATGGAGATCTTGATTGGAGTTTTCTTCTGAGAGATATAACCTCTCAAACAAAGCTGGTCAGAAAGTCTGAATTTCTCGCGCAGTTTAGATTAAATTGATAGCTCTCCTAAATCTACCATTGGATGGATATGATATTTCAGAAGATGGTTCACAACTGATCTTTTTGCATTATGAACAGTTAAGATGTTGATGGGTCAAGTATTTTGTGTGATATATTCATCTGAGTTCAAGTATTTGCAGCAGGAAAGGAAAAATCGTCTGATTAAAGATATGTTCATCAAAAAGGCTAATCTCTTCGATCCATCGTTGGATTGAGCTAATTTTTGGACAGAAGGTTCGTCTCTTAATATACTTCAATTTGTACGATTGATTTTGTGATTAAATATTTATGTTGGCAACTTGATACATCCGAACAGAACGTTAAATGAAAAATTGGCGAGGTTGTTTGTATTAGACCTAAATCTAGAATATGAACTTAGACCTGTCCAAATAGCTTGCATGTCAACTATGTTGACTAAATGGGCATTGTTGATGAATCCTTGTTGCTAAATCAGTGATTATCATGGCTGAGCATAGTGACCTGGTGTAAATCGGCAATATGGCCTAAGTATGGAAATTTTCATATTTTGGGGCTTTTGATGCTCTTGACCTAGAATCTTGAAATTGATGCAACTTATGTCTAATTGAGCATGATTAGAGTTGTCTAAGCTATTTAATTGATAGAAATGACCATGTCATGGGTTACACCAATGTATGATCAATTTTCCCAAATTTTTGGATATTTATGCCTAAGGAATTGAAAATCAGTATTTTTGATTAATTGAATGGTTTATCAATGGGAACTATGCATTAGAGGCCTAAGTCATGTGATTTGAGTTGAATGATGGGAATAGATGGGATTTGGGCCTATTGTCTATAAGTGGACTGATTTAGGGTTGATGTGTAATGTCTATGTGGTTGAGCATAGAAAATTGATGTATGTATGGGTATTGGTGAATATTTCAGGATTTTGATTTTGGTTGGTTCGGTTTGGTTTCAGTGTGGTTAGATACTCTTGCGCGCTTGGTTCTGAGTAGACTTCATTTATGATTATATATTTTATGTCATCATATCACTTATATATATTGTATGTTCAAAGCATGAATGTGTTCTAATGTTTTGAATGATGCATTAATTTGAAAAAACCTTATGACTTTGGTTGGGCCCATCTATCTGGCTAATAGGGAGACTTAACCTTGTCATAGGAGGGTTTTAGAAAGGAAATATTTGGGGATGAGAACAGTACGGTGAAATAGACGTGCACTAGTAACCCCAATGCATGTGGAATGTGGATCCAAAACGAAAGGCTTTTACTTACATTGAACTTGTTATAAATGCTTGATATCTATATGTTTTGAGCTTTTAATCATGCTACACATTGACATGCATACATGATGTTTATTGATGAGTATTAATGGCATATTTGAATTCTATTCACTGGGCACCGTTGGCTCATCCTCATTTTCCTCTTTCAGGTCCTTCTATCCAGAAAAAGGGTAAGAGAGTAGTCATCTCTCAAGGGCCTTGCCGGCAAGGGAGTTTAAGGCCTCGATGTGAGTTAGGAGGCATTTTGATTAAACTTTGTTTTAATTAGGATGTATTATATTTTGGAATATGTAATTATAACACTTACCACATTGTAGTATGGTGAGTTGGGACTTGTTAGATAGACCATGTGAGCATATGACGGTATTTTTATACCCATGGTTTAGACCTATATGTGTATGTCCATCTTGATGGACTGTTGGGACTATGGTTTTATTTATGGATCATTTTATGGATTATCTTTTGTCTTGATGACTTGTACGGATGGTAGAATTGCACAGGTTTTGTATAAGGCTCGTAGGGTCTCAATCGCCTCACGCGGGTTGAGGGTGGTTGGAGATGCCTACGCTGGGCGTCCCGCCCGGCATTCCGCACGCCGCCCCGCAAGAGATGGTGGTCTGGGGTCGCCACACTGTTGATAATCTCCATGACCATTTTCAGGCTGCAGCCATCATTCTTTACAAAGAAGAGACAGTCATCTGCAAATTGTATATGAGAAACATGGACATTATCCTTCCCAACTTTAAAACCATGCAACATGCACTTGTCCTTTGCTTTTGAGGTGAGACCGTCTAGAACATCTGCTACAAGGGTGTACAGAAAGGGGGATAATGGATCCCCTTGCCCCCTGGATTTTACCTCTTGGGCGACCATTAACAAAAATAGAATAGGAAACAGTAGCTAGACAGCCCCTTAACCATCTCCTCCACCTTTAACCAAAACCCTTCTTCTCCATCACAAAATCAAGGAAACACCATTTTACCAAGTCGTAGGCTTTAGCAAAATCAACTTTAAACAAGAAACCTTGTTGCTTTAACAAACGATAGTCATTTATTATTATTTAAAAGAGGTATTGTCGACTTCCTAGACATAAAACGTACTAGTTTCTCTTATCTAATCACATCAGAAGCTTAAACTACAAGAATTAGGTTAATTTGAAAAAAAATATCTAAAAGAAAATAATTAACACTGAAAGAACTAGTTCTAAGGTCAGCCTATAGCCATAACTTGAAGCCTTGCTAAAAAATGGCAGCAGCTTCGAGGACGTTGATTCAAATTTCAAGTGTCGGTATTGTCCCTAGTGTTCAATGATGTATGTTTCTTACCTATTTATGCATATATATACTATCTCTAGTTTCTTTAAAAAAAAAAAATTCAAGTCTAAATATGCAGAAAAGAACAGATGAAAACAACGAAAAAGAAGAAATATAACCAAAGTTCTAGTGAAAACAAAAGAAAAAGAAGCACAAATTACCTTACTAACTAAATCCATGGGAAAAAAAGTTAAAGCTGTGAACCTAGAGTTGGATCTTCCTTCGGGTGGTTTAACTATGAGCCAACTCATGCAGAAGCCCAAAATATATTGTTTTCACAACTGAAATTAACGTAGTTCGCACAATCACAGCTAAACCAAGTCAATTAAGTGTTCAGTTATAAAAGCTCATACTTGTTTGCTGTCTTAGCCTCACATTTTGCTTTTTGAGATAGGTGTTGGCTTACTCTGAATGATTTTTCATATTAGTCGAGACATTATTACAGAGATTCTGCTTGCAAAATATATATATACACCAATCCAGATTTTTTATTTTTTAGTTCAGTAATACCCGATTCACATAGCCAACCTCAAATACTTATGATTTCAGAAAAGGGTTTATGTTGTTTTCACTGTTCTTGCTGTTGTCGTTGCTGATGTTTAGGTCATTGAGATTTAGGGCAAAGTCAAAGTTTCCAACTTCTCATTACAACCAAGGAATGACTTCTTTGAACAAGCAGAAAGTGAACATTTCCACTACTCACAATTCACATTCATCAAAGATCAAAGAGCCCATCAATTTGCGTAAGTTCTTCTATAAGTTCATATCATGTTTTAATTTTCACAGAAATTGACCCAATGAAGAAACAGGAAGAAGACATCTTGCCTGGCTGATGACTGAACAGAAGTGGAGAAGCCTTAAAGGGTTCTATTATGGAAAATAAACCTTGAAAGAAATTCAAAAAATTGAATCATTCTATCCATGGAAACAAGCCACTCCTTGCAGACATTGCAATCAATGTCAATTAACAAGAGTGCAAGAAGAAAAGGAAGAGAATCAGTGATAAACACAAGGCTATATAGCAGCTTTAAAGACCACTTTGTAAAAACAAGAGTACCAGGATACCACCTATTTGCAAAAGTTTTTTTCTTTTCTTTTCTTTTCTTTTTTTCTTTTGCAAAAATTGCTGGTCAATTTACCTCTCTCAAAGCCTCCCATGAACTAGCACCTTGGCACCATGTATCTCGCCTCTTAAACTGCATGAAGGAAAATCAAAATTCTAAGAAAACCTTGAAGACAAGCAAGAGACAAAAGTTATAAGAACATATAAACAGCAAGGGAAAGAGAGAGAAAGAGAGCAATCAATGCAAAAGGAAAGAATAGATATGATAATGGAACAGATCAATAATAGCACAAGAAACTTATAGAGCAGGTGAAACAAGATAAGTATTTGATTAATAAATCAGTTGCACAGCCACCACATGAAACAGTAAAACAAGCTTCACATTCTTGCAAAATGCAAAGTCACCAAACCAAATATAAGCCTTATGTAAGATACTAATCCCACTGAAAATCATTTTGAGACTAAAGAAACCTTTTTAGATGTATAGCGCTTTTCATCCACATTTGAGTTCAACACCATTGAGCTCAAATTTTCTATTTTCTTAGCTTGCTCTTGCAACCTCCTCTCTCGTAGAGCTTGAGCTTTCTTCTCCTCTTGCAGTTCCAAAGCTATACGCTCCCTTTCTACTTCACTCTACAACAGATTGGCAACATCTAATAACTAATATTAAAAGTATTCTTCTAGAATATATAAATAAATAAATAAACAAACATATATATATATAACACAGAACAAGCACATAATAAGACCTGTAGTAATGTGTTTCGCAGGTTGAGAATCTCTTCTTCAAAGTGCTCGGAATGAGAACCCTAACACAGAATTTTGTAGGCCGCACAATCAAAAAAATTGTTTGAAGCATTTCTCATGAAAGATGATACAGGACCAGAGGACAACCTGTAATCTCGCTCGAAGTTCCTCTATCTCCTTCTTTTGACGCTTCAACAAAGCAGCATCGGTCAAAATCTGCAAAGCATAAAATTGGTCAGGGTTTCATAAATTAAAATAACTAGGTACAAGAGGAAATTATGAAAACAGTGTTCGAGGCTTCAAGCACAAAAGCACAAATTAATATATTTGGTATCATTAATAATATGTTAGAAATTTAAGATTAACCAAAGAAAAACCTCATTGACGCGTGCACAGTTTGTAACACGTAATGCTCTGCTTGCAAATTGAAGACTACTTTTCGTCTCATCACCGTGAATCTATCATCACAACAAGGAGGCCAAAAAGTAAATTGCCTAGGACTAAATCAAAAAATTAAAAATAAAGAAAGGCAGCAGCAAAAGTGGATATGATCTAAAAATTGGAAGCATTAGCAACCACAGGTTATTCCAGCTTGACCAACTAAAAGTTATTCTGAACTAACCAACCATAAGTTATTCCAGCCTAACCACCTTTATGAGCTAGAATGACCTAAGTAATTCTGGCACTTCTGCTATATAGCCTGTCCTTTTCTTCCTCTAGTCATTAATTCATTGTATCAAGAACCGCAAAACATACATCTGGTATACATCACATCAAATGTATAGATGGCAACTGTTAGAATAATAAAAGACACAAAGATATAACGTGGTTCGGCTTTATGGCCTACATCCACTGGAGAAGGGAAAAGATATTTATCCTTGTGTGATGTCTTAATGGAGGAACTCCATATATATAGACATACAGGGCTATGTACTTATAGCTACATTTACAATTTTAGTAACTGTTATATTCCTTAAAGGAAATAAATCCTTAAGGAAATAATTATGTACAGGAAACAAATCTATACAGGAAATAAATTTGTATAGGAAACAAATCTCAACAATAGGAAACAAATCTCAACACTCCCCCTCAAGCTGGTGAATAAAGGTTTACCATTCCCAGCTTGGACACATTTGCTTGAAATGCAGTATGATTTAACCCGTTAGTAAGCATATCGGCGAGCTGATTATGGGTAGACAGATATGGAGTACAGATCAACCCACTATCAAGCTTCTCTTTAATAAAGTGTCTATCAATCTCTATATGCTTGGTTCGATCATGTTGAACTGGGTTATGGGCAATGCTAATTGCAGATTTATTGTCACAATAGAGTCTCATAGGGTCATCCCAGTGTATCTTCAAACCTGTCAAAATTATCTGCAACCATAATAGCTCACAAACCCCTTGTGTCATTGCTCGGAATTCTGCTTCAGCACTAGATCTGGCCACTACATTCTGTTTTTTACTTCGCCATGTCACCAAATTCCCACCAAGAAACGTACAATATCCAGTAGTTGATCTTTTGTCAACTACTGAACCAGCATAGTCTGAATCAGTATATGCTTCAAGAACCATTCCTGTGTGTCGTTTAAATAAGATACCCTGTCCTGAAGTCCCTTTAAGATACTGTAGAACGTGATTAGCCGCTTGCAAATGAATATCTTTAGGATTGTGCATGAACTGACTTATTACACTCACTGCATATGCAATATCAGGTCTTGTGTGAGAGAGATAGATGAGTCTTCCTACTAGTCTTTGATACATCTCTCTATTAACAGTCAGCGCTTCTTCAACTTCTTCAGCATCCAACAGGTTTCTTTCCTGAAGGCAAGTCTACCAACTCCCATGTTGTATTTTTCTCCAGGGCTTCCATTTCCACATTCATAGCTTGTTTCCAATTTGTATTAGATAAAGCCTCGGATAATGACGTAGGAGTCTGGATATTATTCAAGCTGGTAAGGAAACTCTTATGGGTTTGTGAGAACTTCTCAAAGGATACAACATGAGATAATGGATACAAGGGATGTTTAGTGCATTCCCTTGTTCCCTTTCTAATGGCAATGGGAAGGTCATTGTCAGGTTCAGAGGCTAAAAGATCATTGTTACTTTCAGGAACTAATGAAATTTGTAAGGAGGGTTCAGGGTTTGTTACCTCATTCTCAGGGATTGGTTCAGATTCTTGAGCTTGCATCGGTTCAAGAGCTGCGGCTTTATTCCTTGAGTACACTTGTCCAGTCATCCGATCCTTAGGTTCGTCATTGGGTACAGGGGTGTGGGAGATTCAGGTTTGGTTTGTTGGAGAGTAAAGGGGTCAAAAAGGTCAAAAGGGTTATCAAAGGAGTTCTGATCCTTATCTTCCATGATGACATGCTCCCCCGGAAGAGAAGGAGCGGTAAAATAGGGCTCAGGTTCATAGAAAGCGACATCGGCTGAGACAAAGAATTTCTTTGATGGCGGATGATAGCATTTATATCCCTTTTGAGTGGAAGAGTATCCGACAAAAACACACTTAAGAGCTCTAGGGTCCAACTTTCCCCTGTTGGGTTGGTGAACATGGACAAATGAAACACACCCGAATATTTTAGGTATAAGATTATTGGAGATTTTAAGCTTAGGATAAAATTGACGTAGCTTTTCCATAGGACTTTTGAAATCAAGGGTCCGGGATGGTAGACGGTTAATAAGATGTGTTGCAGTAAGGACAGCTTCCCCCCAATAGGACTTAGGCATATTATGCTGAAATAAAAAATCGCGGGTTGTATCAAGTAGGTGACCGTTTTTTCTTTCAACAACTCCATTTTGTTGTGGAGTGTGAACACAGGATGATTCATGAATGATCCCCGCGGTTTGGAAGTAATTGGTCAATGTTTGATTAAAATAGTCTCGAGCATTGTCAGATCGAAATCTCTTGATTTTAGCACCAAACTGGGTGTGTATCAGGTTATGGAAGGTAGGGAGAATAAAGCTCGCATCGGATTTGTGTTTTAATAAGAATATCCACGAAACTCTAGTACAATCATCAATGAACGACACAAACCATCGCGCTCCAGAAACATTAGGAATTGGAGAGGGACCCCAAATATCACTATGAATGAGATCAAAAGGATCTGAACTTCTGTCATTGCTAAGTGGAAAAGATATACGTTTGTGTTTCGCAAGTTCACACACTTCACAATGAAAATCTTCAACATTCAGAGATTTAAACAAAAAAGGAAACATGATTTTAAGATATCGAAAAGAAGGATGGCCAAGGCGGCGATGATGGAGCCATAGCTTTTCTTTATTGGAAAGTTTGTGCTCAGAGAGAAATGAAGTGGTACTCTTGATAGGATGTACTGGTGTCTCAAGGTAATACAACCTGTCCTATTCCTTACCATGTCCAATCATCGTCCCCAAGTCCTGGTCCTGAAATGCACAATAAGTAGGGAAGAAGGTCACATTACAACTCAGATCATGGGTCAATTTTTTAATAGAGATAAGATTGGTAGATAGTTTAGGAACATGAAGAACATTTCTGAGTGTAAGGGTGGGGCTGATGTGAACATCACCTATACCAGCAACTGTGGTTAATGATCCATCAGCTGTGGCTATTTTCCGACTACTAGGACATGGGTTGTAGGTATGAAATATATTGGGAGAATTGGTCATGTGATCAGTAGCACCAGAATCAATAACCCAAGAGTTAGCAAAAGATTTATCCGAGACGTTAAATCCAATATAAATAGGAAAATTACCTGAATGGGCCAATGAACAGGTACCTGAGGGTTTGTCAAGAGTGCCAAGCAAAGATTTTAATCTTTCAATATCATCTTGGCTGAATCCGTCTGTCACCGGGGAGGCTAAAATTGTTGGTTCAGTAGACAGATGTGCTTGGCCACTGGTTTTCTGATGTCCTCCGTTGTAACCCCACTCTTTACTGGAAGTTGAAGGCTTGCCATGAAGTTTCCAACACTTCTCCCTTCTATGTCTAGTCTTCTGACAATAAGTACACCTTAGATTGTCCCTATTGTCTCGATTTGGGACCTTTGATGATTCAGCGCGCGGAGTGTGTGTCCTCTGATCATTTCCCCGATTGGCGATCATAGCTGAGCCTTCCAACTTCTGAGGTGTGAGCATAACATTTCTTCTGCTTTCTTCAGTCCGAATAGCAGAGATAGTCTCATTCAGAGTTAGTAACTCTTTGCTGAGAGTTTGAACTCTTACTTGATCAAACTCTGCATTGAGTCCAGCCAAGAAGTCATAGACTCGATCCTTCTCAACATAGTTCTTTAAAATTACAGCATCTGCAGGGCATTTAGTCTCAATACACCTATAATGGTCAAGTTCTTGCCAGAGATTTTTCAAGACATTGGCATAGTCAGTGACCGTCATGTTGCCTTGATTTGTTGTTCCAACTTTCACTTTGATTTCATACACTTGGGCTACATCATAGGCCTTAGAGTATGTCTGATGAACGGCATCCCAAATGTCTTTGGCAGTAGTTAAAAACATGCATGTATCGCTAATATTTGGCACCATTGAATTCCATAGCCATGCCATTATAGATGCATCTTCGTTATCCCACGCTCTAAACTTAGGATCTCCAGGTGTAGGTCCAGTGCCTAGAAGATGACTTAGTTTTCCTCTGCCCTTCAGAAAAGTACGTACCAGCTGAGACCACTTCAAATAATTTTTTCCATCAAGTCTGTAGGCGGCTTGAATGTTCGGTAGTTCTCATTTCTCTATTTTATCAACTGTTTCTTCTATCTGCACTGTTTCGGAAGTAACCGACATTTTTTATTTTATTTTATTTTTGCCGTTCTTCAGAGATGTGAAGAAGAAGAAGAAACAGTTGAAGACGAAGATAGATCAAACAGTGAACAGTAACCGTGTTTGATAGAAGAAGGAACATTGAACAGTAATCGTGTTTGATAGAAGAAGGAATAGTGAACAGTGATCACGATTGAAAGGAGAAGGAACAGTGAACAGTGATCGCGATGCGATGCGTTTGCAGTTGCAGGCGAACCAGCTCGCGATGTGCGATGAAGAAGAAAGAAGAAGAGATGCAAAATGTTGATGGCTCGCACGAACCAAGAACCAGGAACCAAGAAGAAAGAAGAAGACAAGGTGAAGGTTGAGTTGCAAGGATTGAAAACAGTTGAGACGAAGGAAGACGATAAACAGTGAGACAAAAACAGTTGCAGACGCGATTAGCAGCAACAGTTGCAGATCGAAAAAGGAAGATGATGAACAGCGCATACGCGATTTGCAGCAACAGTTGCAAACGAAAACAGTTGCAGATCGAAAAAAGAAGACGATGAACAGTGAGACGATGAACAGCGAAAATGAACAGCAACAGTTGCAGATCAAAACAGTTGCAGATCAAAAAAGGAAGACGATGAACAGTGACGATGAACAGTGCAGACGCGATTTGCGTTGCAGATGAAAACAGTTGCAGATCGATGAAAAACGATAAACAGTGTCTCAGAAACACACCAGCGGCAGCAGAGATGCAACGAGCAGCAGCAACGATGATGAAGATGGAGGATTTCGGCAGCGACGGCGATGAAGGCCGACAATGATGATTCCGGCGATGAAGGCCGAAGCAGATTTCCCAGTAATAAAAACTAGGGCTCTGATACCATGTTAGAATAATAAAAGACACAAAGATATAACGTGGTTCGGCTTTATGGCCTACATCCACAGGAGAAGGGAAAAGATATTTATTCTTGTGTGATGTCTTAATGGAGGGACTCCATATATATAGACATACAGGGCTATGTACTTATAGCTACATTTACAATTTTAGTAACTGTTATATTCCTTAAAGGAAATAAATCCTTAAGGAAATAATTCTGTACAGAAAACAAATCTATACAGGAAATAAATTTGTATAGGAAACAAATCTCAACAGCAACAAATCAAAACACTTCACATTTGTGTGCCACAACTCATAGATAAATCAGAAGTTTAAGTATAAATTAATAATTAAATTTTGCAAGGTATGGGACTATAACATATGCTAATTAAAAATTTCTCTCCAAAATACATTATATCTAATAAAATTCTTTCATAATCCTGAATGGTACATCTAATAAGTATACCCAAGTGCAACAATTAAATAAATCTAATCAATTGTCAAATAATGATATATTATACCATAATTACTATAATGCTTGCATAAAAGCTTATGGTTTCATGGTGAAATTACTTCAAAGTCTATAAGAGAGAGAGAGAGAGAGAGAGAGAGAGAGAGAGAGAGAGAATGTGTAAATAAAATAAAAAGAAAAATCAACAAACAACATAAATTCTAAAAAAAATCAGGAACTCAAGACATTCAAGTTTTCAAAATACCTTTATATGATCCAAATATATTTAATTCTACATATGTAATGTTATAAGTACCTATTTAATTTCAACAAGTATTTAACAATGTTTCTCATTATTTTAACAATAGTTCTCCAACTTGTGTAGATTAGAGAAATGCACATGACTAAGTGCTTTCAAGCTTTTAATAATGCAACTAAATCTTTCAGGGTCTAAATATGTTTCAAGTAATAATTTTTTTTATCAAATAAATGGTAGTTCATTGCAATTTAAAGCAGTTAAAAAAATCCCCCAACTTTTCAAAGTGTTAATAAAATGAGAATAAAGTTTGATAAATATTTGAGGAGAATACCAGTTATTTTTTTCTAGCTACATGTTGGCCTTCGCACAATGATAAAGGTTACTAACCTTAAGCTCACGAGTTTAAATTTGAAAACAACCTCATTGCTATGCAAGGGTAAGGATCCGGACATCAACCTTTCCCAAATCCCATAATAATAGTAGGCTCTTGCACTAGGCTTTGTTTTAGAATGTATGGATCCATGTTATTAACTATCGCCGTCAAAAGAGATCTTCGGAATGATTAAGACGACAAATTGTTTATAGATATAAAGAATTAGAGACTAAGAGTTTTTTCCACAGCAGGCAATCAGACTTCCTTATGATTTATGATATTTTAAGTACTACAATATAATTTGGAAAAGAAACATTTTCATAAGGTATAATAATCAAGGAAAATTTCTCACGCATCACCATAAGTCCTAAACACCTTAGCAACAGCTTGAAAGTACATATCTTATACTTCACAATATGGCTAGAGATAATAATCATTATTTCTATAGTTGCTTTAGAGTTTGCATTCAGTTCTGGTACACATGTCACTACCAACTACATAACCAAATTAAAGAAATATATTGTTGAAGAATCACTATTTTTAAGAGAAAGATACATAACAAAGAGAGGAAGCAATTTTAAAGTCTTTAGAATACCATATGATGAAGGGCATGGATATCGAGAAGTAATTACCATATTTATGTATTTATTTCGTCATGTCCACTTTCTTGTGATTTGTGAATATCTATTTTTGTAGTTTTAGAAAGATTTCTATGTTACTTGGACTCACCAGTCACCACTCTGACCCTAAGTAGCTATGTTGACGCCGACACAAACACAGGCATGGAATGAGTTCGACACTTCACATCTGCATGGTGACACTACTTTGTAGATTATCCAAAGAAAGAAGGGAAAAAAAATGATTAACATGCTATTGTACACTAAAGCAAGAAAAGAAATGGAAAACTATAAACTGAGAAGGAAAGGAAAAAAGGAAGAAAGGGGAGAAAACCATAAAACAAAGAAGAAGAAAAATCTCAAAGAGAAACAAAACGAAAAAGAAAGAACAAACATAGACCATGTCTAAATATCCTGGTCCAAATTTTTGGATGCTTTTTAGTAAGTTTTCGTATCTTATCATTTGAAAATGAGCAAGTCGTTCTCTTGACAAATGTGCCCAAACCATACACTTGTACTATAGGCCCAAATAACACAGGTCATTTACAAAACTTGTTATTGACATTCTTTTAAAATATTTTTATACATAATAAGATACATTAATTTTTTTTAAATAATGTGTGATGTAAATGTAAATTTGTAATTTTATTTTATGTTCTTTTGCTATGTTTTTTGTAATTTAATTTTTAAATATTAATAATATAAAATGATAAAATAAATTGGGCAACTTGGACAACTAGGTTGATTCTGGCCTTAATGGACCATAGGTTAGGTTAGGCCAAGATTTTGACAATCAAGTTACCTTAGCCGAACCTAACTTGTCAATTGAGTTAGGTCAAGCTAGCATTGGCCAAACTCTTGAGTAGGATAAAATGGTTCAGATCACCAACACTAGGAGGGAGGAAGAAAAGAGAGAAGACTGAGAAGAGATGCAATTCCTAAATATATGCGTTTTATTACCAATGTCAAACAAAAACACACAAAGTTGAGAGGAAAAAAATATTAGAGAGAAAGGAAAAGGCCCAAATTGTGCTTTGCAGCCTCTCATAGAAGTTCTATTTATTGGCAACAGTTTACATCAAGAGAAAAACAATAGCAACATAAACGTATCTCCACAACTAGAAACTAGAATCATGGTAAAAGAGGACATAACAAATAACATAACCCCAGGAAATAACATGTTCACTAATTCTATTCAGCATGTGAACAAGTTTTAGGAGGTGGAACAATAGGAGATCTAAGCCAATATAATAAATTTGAACAAGGACTAACACATAAAGGCATATTGATATTCATGAGAACTTGCTGCCTAAGGAGGATCTGCTTCCCATCAAGCTAAATTAATTTTTTAGCAGGCAGTGAAACCTGCTAAGGTTTGTACGTAAAAACTCTGATAGATTGCAAGCCCTCTATCTAAAGAATCCAAACTATTTTATGGTTCTCAAGTCTTTCTTTGAGAACCATTCAATAAGGCCCAGACTAAAGGTCCATCAAGGTTGAGAAAAAACAAAGTCTAATCACATCTCGGTAATGCTCTAGGCCTTCACACTAAACTATAAAATGTCTTATCTTGTGGCTCAGAGGACGAAGTCATTTTTAAGGACTTCAAACACCAAGATAAGAGATAATTGACTACTCGCAAAGCTTTTCTTCTATTAGCTCGCTATCAAAATATTATAAATGAGAAAGATTTATACCACTAGAGATTAGAAAACGGTATGTCCAACTTAATATCTCCAGACGTTCACCTTCTTCAAACCACTCCTCAATTCAAATGTAATTATTGTGAATTAATATTTATATAAAGACAGTCACACCCTTTTCGTTTAAGAGCAATGAAATCATCCAAAAATTTACATCCGTGTCCAGCACCAGTACACATCCATAGCAGACACCTGTTACACTCACTAGATCCAAGTGTTTGGCTAGTTCATTCCATCTCAAGCATCCACAATAGTTACAATACAGCAAAGTAGATGATGGTGGATGGACGTGAACACTTCTCATGGTGATTGGGATTCAATGTGTGAAATGACCCAGATGATAGCTTTGACAATGTTAAGCTTATATGGGAAAATAATGACATCGCTCCTTCTTAATGGCAATTTACTAGTACTTAGTTGACTCAGTCAGAAATGGAACAGATGAAGAAAATGTCAAAAAATTAGGAAGCTTTCGGAGATCAGAAGCGTACCTGTGCAAGTGTAATATTACAGATGATAGCAGTATTTGCATTTCCACCAAGTGAAGGTTGCAAAATACGAGTGAGCTTGCTGTCTCGGTACGGGACATGACCACTGTATGAGAACTTCAATGATGTTAGAAAAAAACATACCAATATAAAAGTTTAGTTTGTACATCAATGAATGGACTGAACCCACCCTTGGCTCTCAGCGCCTTCACTCAGCTTCTTAATCACAGTTCCAAGTGTCATCAAGCTCTTATTTATATGTGATCCCTCTTTCAAGCGAACACCCTCTGCACCAGTTTTTGCTGCACGTTCTGAACCAGCTAGGTCCACTAAGTTCTACAATGAGGAATATCGATCAGCACGGTACCAATTATAACTCTTTGACCAAAAAAAAGGTCATAAATTCATCAAACATATGGCAAAAAATAAAATAAAAAAAGTAGCAGCATCATATACCAAAACTGATACACGAACAGCATCACAAGAATTACCAACATCTTCATCTTCAGTCCTATCTCGGCTCTCAATTATCTGGAATTCAAGAAAAAGATCAAAAAACACAAAAAAAATAAGTCGCAAAAATAAGAATGAACAACACTCCTATTCCCCATTCAACAGAAAAGATAAAAAAGATACTAATGACTCTACCATTCGAAAAATTGTATGCGACCTACTACTGTAAACATTCATATTTGTCTCTCCAATATGGCGATGAGCTGCACAATTGCAAAATAACCAACTGAATATCATTTGGACTAGTACTTGGATGCAAACAGAAATCCATAGAGAAAGAGAGACAGAGAAAGAAAGAGAAGAAATACAATTTACATTCACCAAACTCCATCAAATCAAGAACTTGTTCTGGAGTGGCAACAATCTCTTCTCTTAGTCCAGCAACAAATATACCTCTCTTCCAAATAAAAAAACAGAAGATCAGGAGCAATCGTTAATTAGGCACTCACGTGCTAACAAATTAAAGAAATAAAAAAGGTACCTCAAGACTTTCATGTATCTGTAATTTTCTATGTTCAGGAGCTAACAAATCATTGATTTCCTCGTTATAAATTTCCATATAGGACATGCGAAGAAGAAATTCTCGATCCACATCCTGAAAACTCAAGAAATAAGAGACATAATAAACCTTTCTAGTGAAGAATTTTGCAAAAAACAAAACATAAGCAGAAAACAAAATTGTTTGACAGCCATTTCAAAGTTCACACTCAAAAAGTCCATTCACTAGAAAGAAAAGATCTCTACCCACAGAACGCAACAAAATCGTATCATTTGGCAATGCAAATGTGATGATCCAACAAAAGAAAGGAGAGACCATAGTTACCAGAATTGTTAATTGGAATTGAATCATTTGGGAGTTTGGTGAATCAAACCGAGACTCAAATCGGTGAATCATGTACATTATATGAATCATGTTTAAGTCAATCCATACACGTCTTATTCAATTTACGGATTTGTTAACTAGTCATTTTGGTCACAATTGAAAATCCAAGATGGGAGAACATTCTGTTCGGACAATTTCTTCAGTAGGAAGATCATTCTTACAAAAAACTTGTCTTTATGAAAATTTGTCATTTAATCAAATTATTTTCAAATTAAAACGTAAAATCAACACTTCATAATTGTTCATTTTCTATACCTTTGTCTCTAGATATAGTTGTTAGGATATCTAACTTCTAAACATGAAATTTTACTGAAGAACCCAACCTCATAAAAATTAGTTCACAAAAATTCTTATCTAACTTAAATGGCAATAAATCATGCCCTAAATTTCTAATTAAGTAGTTGCATATTTCTTAGATAGGCCTAACACATATAAAGAACTTATATTTGAAAGTTAAAGCATGATACTTAAAATTTACTTTATATAAAACTTATATTTTCATTTTTACTAAGATTCTGCTATTGTTTTTAGGATTCACTACAAGATTCAAAAGCACTAGGATTCAGGTTCAGGATGCATATCATCTTCCCTTGAACCAAATCATGAATCGTAAAATTCATAAATTGAACTATGAAATCTGACAACCGTGCGTGAGTATTCTTGGGTTAGTTGATAAAGAATAGACAACTTTGAACTAGTAAACAACCATTTTAGGGGAAGCCTTTAGAGCAGGCCATGTGGACTGGCAATATACAGTGTGGTAGATTTTGAGTCAACCTAAGGCGGTGTGTTACAATAACTTGGTCCTAATTGGAGGAGGGGTTCCTAGAGGAGACAACTTGGTCCAAGGTATACAGTAATTATTATAAATGATACCAAATCCAACTCATAGTAGCATGCCAAGGACCCTCGGCTAGTTAATGAACAAAGGTTAAAATCCATTTTGTGGAGATTTCTTTTAAGGGAAACCAAAAAAAAAAGAAAAAAACTTTGATGGTGGCATGAAAGGGCAGGCCATGGGAGTTGGCAAGCTTCAGATTGGCTTAGGGCAAGATGCTTAGATGAACCTTGTGCGTGAGAATAAACTTGCGAGGATCCACAACCAGAACATGCACCCTTGTTTCTACCTAAACGTCAAGACACTCACTTCAATGAATCCCATTATTAGAGAAGAGAAATGCTAGATAGACGAAAAAGTAGACACCAAATCACACAATTCTGACATGGAAAGACCCACATCAAAAAGTCAATGTGCCACGGTATATGCACTAGTTTAAGGCTATCCAATGGTTACTTTTTTGTAATTTAAATGCCATTAGTCACTCCATCCAATGGTCATGTGAGGGAGCATTAAATAAAGCAAGATATTTTTATATTCTATTTTCTTAATTTTATTCTTAAATTATATTTTTATACCCTATTTTTATATTTTTAAAAATTTTATACTTTAATTAAGAATTATATTCTTAATTTAATTAATTTAATAAAAAAAAGTAAAACTAAATTTAGTTTAATCATAAGCCAAAATATATATATATATATATATATTTTTATATTTAAATTTTCTTAAATTTTTTTTTTAAGTTGTATTTACATAAAATATCCAGCATTGTGTGGGTTACAAACTTGTAAACATTAATTAAAATTATGCATTTAAATTTCGAGTCTCAATAATATGACTCTTAAATTTAGGACACATGAAAAGAAAGTCATTAATGGGTATGCAAAAAATATAATTCATTTCTATTTTGAGAATTACAAATAAAATAAGTATATTATAACTAAAACGAAAGTGATAAATGGATCTATATGGCTCATGAATTTTAAGAATGGGTCTTTCCCTTTTCTTTAAAGTATTTATATTAAAATAAAAAATAGGGGATAAAAATCATGGAGAATTCATGAGATATATGAATTCATTTATCACTTTAATTTTATTATAATATACTTATTTTATTTGTAATTCTTAAAATTATAATTTTTTTTTGCATACCCATTAACGTCTTTCTTTTCATGTATCCTAAATTTAAGTCATATAATGGAGATTCTTAATTTAAATGCATGACTTCAATTTTATAATGTTTATTTACCTTTAAATAAAAAAAATTGTTTAATTTGTTGCACTTGAAGCCAAGAATTATTTCATAATCATAATATATTTATATTAAATAAAATAATAGAACATTATTAGAAGAGTGAGACTTTAGAAAAAGGGACTTCACTTAAAGCACTTTAAGTACAACAACAAACGTTAAAAAATAACCTACTACACCTTTTATCTTGCTTCTCGACAAAATATCATTGGACGGTGTTCAAGTTAGCTAAAAACTTTACAAAAAGCCCTCTAACTTCATTTAAATTACAGAAAGTAGCCACTGGATAACCTTGAGCTAACGCAGACCATGGAGCATTAAATTTCTGACGTGGGTGTTTCCACGTCAGAATTGTGTGATTTGGTGTCTACTTTTCTGTCTATCTAGCATTTCTCATTAGAGAAGCCTATCCTTGATGGGAGCTTAGCCATGGAAAGCCACCAAAACAGCAATACAACTACTGACAAAATTTTTGAAAATGAAAACAAAAAAGGTACAACTGTACAAATCAAATAGTCAATAAAGGAACACAACCATTACATTTCCAAATGAATATGTTTATAAATTATATTTGTCACTTTTTTTTTTCAAAAGAAACAATGTTAGTAATTAGTTGTATAACCAGCTCCATCACCATACCACACTCTCAGGGAGGTATCAGGCCCGTCCCTAACCCATTAATCTCCCTCAAGGGTGAGGCAGTAGCAAGAGTTGAACCTAGAACCTTTGGGTTCTAAAGCCACCTCTTTACCAACTCCATGTTCGCTAAATTATATTTGTAGCTTGCAGTTGATCAATATTTATTCATCGTATAATAAATAGAAATCTATATATAAATCATAGTACATTATTCAATACACATCCCTCTGTTTCTCCTCTATTTTTCTTCAATTTCCTTTCATTTAAATACCTTAGGGAATGACCTAGTTGTCCAAAAAAATTGGATCAAGAATGATAAGATTTAGATTTCAAATTCCTTGGAGACTTTTGGATACATGCTTTTACGTAAATAACCCATTACTTTGAGTGTTGAAGCAGTAAAAGCATGTGTGGGAATCAACGAGTTGGACTGAGGAAGAAAATGAGCCTAAAATGCTCATACAGTCAATTATAGAAAACCAATAAGTTGACTAGAAGATGGCCAACAATCGACTAGTCCATGGTTGACGATTCAAAATATCATTTTTTCATAAGCAATCAACTACAAGATCCAACACAATTGATCACAAGGCTGGAAGTAGTCGATTGAATCAAAGCTGAGAGCAACCTGTATTAGTCCAACACGAATTGTCGATCGCAAGGTAAAAAGTAGTTGACTACAAAGAGAAGTAGTCAACTAGTTTGCGATCTGTAGCTATTTTAGTCAAATAGACAAGGTTTTAACCCCTATTGTCCAATTCTTCAACCATAGAGGCTAAGAGAGAAGGAGGAAGAGGTTAAGAAGGGAGCTCAAGAGGGCTGATATAAGTGCTTCAGCAGGGAGATTGGGCCTACTTAACTTAGCTCTTTCCAATATATTGAGGCAAAGTTTCCCAACTTCCCAAGTTCTTTCTCTACAAATGCATTCAAAGTAATGTGTGAACTAGGGTTAGGGTTTTGGACTGAGACCCACTAGATTTAATTCCCAATGATTTGTAGGCTTGTAGCCCAAACCACATGCCTAGTTATTTTAAACCTAGGAACAGCTTAAGCCAAGGCTAAGACCAAGATTCTTTGTTGTAGGGTTCCAAATCTAGGGTTTTAAAATGAAATCAACATGCACTCAAAAAAGGGCTTATAACCTTGATTTTCTAACCCAAACAACTGCTTTAAATGGAGCGGATGTTGATTTCAATATCTTGGATGAATGCTTGGGTTAGATTGGACTGCAACTTGACCTTTGAAGGAATTGAAGGGTGTTGGGTGAACTTGCATAGATGAATAGAATTGTGGACAGAATTCTTTAGTTATTTATGAAAAATATATGTTCTAATTTATGTTGATGGCTGTATTGCATTGTGCGATTTAGCTTGGTAATGATTTCCATGCCTTGGCCTATTTATAACTATATCTGCTTTGTTTTATATGTTTGCATTGCCATGACTTTGAAATGTTTCTTTTCTCAAATAGTTGGGTTTTAATTGAAAATGAAATGTGTTCTGATTATAAAAAGCATACTTCTTTTTTCTTAGAAATACTCTAGCCATGAATTAAAAGGGATTATGGTCTGGAAATGGAATTGATCTAGTATACCTAGATGGAATAAGTTTAATGTCTACATAACCCATATGTAATATCGTGCTGAGCCATATGTGTGAATAAACATTATGGTACATCCACATCATGTGGACTTAATAAGTGGGAATGGAATTTGTGTGGAATGGTTTATGAGATCATCATCGAAATCATAAAGTCCTTGAACGTGCACTAGCTGACTAGGAGGTATATCGGGTTTGGTATAATGGATCGAACCCTCATAGGAGGCACATGCTACTACATGGTGAGCGAGAATGCAATGCAATTGTGTCTCTTAGTACATAACAACTTGCATTGCACTTGCATCAGCCATGCATGAGCATAGTTTACATGGATATATTTTGTAATATGTTTGGAAAATGTTGTTACATGATAATTATAAATGATTCTAGAAAAGGATGCGTTAATTTAAAATGATAGAACAAATCCACCTAGCTTGGAGACTCTAACTAGCCTATAAGCAGTTGTTTGTCATTGTTCGTCTACCCTTTTAGCAACCAATGGCAAGGGATGCCTTCCGCTTGGGGAATGAGAGTGATACTTAATACTATGGGATATTATTCTAATTTGTTCAGGACCTAACTAAGATTCCTCATAGAATGTTTACAGGTGGGATTATGGGTGTTAGGGTGGTAATGATCTACTGCATTTTCATGCATCATTGGATTTATACTACTATTATAAAATCATGGTATGTATATATGTATTGCTTGTGGTTTTCCATAGATTAGTACTTGGATGGATATAAATTTTCCACTCACAAGCTTTAGTAGCACACTGCTCATTTTTCTATCTTTTAGGTTATTCACTAAATTAGGGCAAGCATATCGCCCCATAGGATCTCTAGACCTTCAACTACATATGTAATGTTGGAGATTCATGTTTTTTGTTATTTTTTATAATTTGTATTTTGGAGCATTATGTAATTAGTACATGAACTCTATACACTATGTTGTAATTTAGTCCATTCCTTGTTAGAGCTTCACATTAAAATTGTTAGAAAGTTTTGAATGATTATGAACAGGGAATAGGATGACTGTGACATGTTACAAACAGATTACTAAGACTTTGATGTCCTACAGGAGTTGGAACATTTAGAGTGTTGTAGCCCAAGTGGACAATAGGATCTTGCCTCCGGGATCATTTATCTGCGGAGGTCAAGGTTCCATTACAAGTTGAATATGACCCAAAATGGGTAGGACCTAAACAAATCAACTTGGCCCAATTCATTATATTAAAATGGTAAAATTGCTAATTTTGGCTAAAGAGAACTACTACAAGTATTCTTCTACCGAACAAAAAGATAGACATTAATCACTTCCACACTATAACAAAATTGCAGCATCTCAATAAGTACAATACTCATAGTCTTCTCTTTAGAACCTAAAATCAATAAACAGAGACATTGACACGGATCTATTATCTTGCCTTTACAGGTTTGTTGCTTGCATGCATACAAAAGTGGTAAAAGTTGAAGTCTTAAATTGAAATATGGTTTAGTTCTTTCTCCCCTACCATCACTACCAAGTTATCAACTCCCGTCAACCAAATTGTAATTGTAACGAGATCCAGTTGAGAAGGAAGTTGAACTTAAATAATGTTCTAACCACAAAGTCACAAACTAGAGTTTTTAACAGGTAAACAAGCTTGATAGATACCTTAAACAAGAAAAGTCACGCTATATTTGTCTCCTTACAACATGGATATGCCCAAACAGAATATCATTAATGATTGAGCTTAGCTTCTTTTCTTTTCTTTTCTTCTTTCCTTTTTTTCAAAGATGGAATTTGTCTTTAACATCTTAAACATACTGCAAGACTAAGTTGTTCCCATAACAGCACCATCAATGGTTTAAGTAACATCTACCTCTTGAATGATTTCAAACAAGTCACGCACAGCAAGTGGGATAACCCCTGGTTCAACAGCTGACCCTCGCATTGTATGTGTTTTTCCACTATTGGTCTGTCCATAAGCGAAAACAGTGCCTGTAAGGATGGAAGGGGGAAAAAAGAATGGAAAAAGCAATTGAGAATGGAAAAAAGAATAGAAATTAGCCACAAAAACATAATCCACAGTTCGAAGGGATATCATGTGCTTAAATAATAAATATCCCAACACATAATCCATTAATAATAACAATTCAAGATTCTAACAGAAGTAAATGAGATATTAATAATTCCATAAACATGGTCTTTAGACACGTCATTGTAGTTGCAGCTGTAGGGGCTGAGTTGCTACCAATACCAATGTTGAGTTATAGCAAGGAACTAGTTAGTTGCATGTTGAACAGAAAAGCAAAAGATCAAGTTGCAGTTTGCACTAAAAAATAAATAAATAATATAAAAAATATATAAGGGTGGGAAACTAAAGGAGAGCCATTATCAAGTTCTCAATGATAAGGCTGCCTTGTGAGTTGCAATATCCTTTACAAGATACATGGAGGATCCTTAGAGTAAGTACAATCATAGTTAT
Organism: Paratinospora sagittata; assembly: GCA_035771175.1. Taxonomy (NCBI): domain Eukaryota; kingdom Viridiplantae; phylum Streptophyta; class Magnoliopsida; order Ranunculales; family Menispermaceae; genus Paratinospora; species Paratinospora sagittata. The sequence goes on along the minus strand of CM069593.1, from coordinate 50,217,760 downwards.
TAGAATTGTGAATCAAAATCATTTGAGAGTTTGGTAAAATCAAATCAGGATTCAGATTAATAAAATCGTAAGCGCCATGCACATTAGATGGATCACGTATAAAAGCACATATTTAAGTCAACATTCGTAATCACATGGAATTAATTCATAATCTATAATTTGGTTGCTCCAATTTTGAATCTAGAAACAAACTCTCCAATGTGGAGGTAAGATTGCAATTTGCATACATCACCCTTCCCTAAACCCTGCTATTGCGAAAGCAGTTTGGTCATGATTGTTCATTTCCTATACCAGCATTCTTTACGAAATGATTTTTAGAACTAATTTCTAAAACTAATTTTTTGTTCAAGAACCCATCCTCATATAAAAGAGCTCACATTAAAAAAAAAATTATCTAGGGTAAAATGGTTACAAGTCCTGCCTTAAAATCCTAATAAGTAATTATATATGTATTAAATTGGCATAATTTATATTAAATTCTTAAATTTTGAAGTTAAAACTTGATAGTTTAAGTCTATGATATACAAAATAGATAAATTTACTTTTAGTAAGATTTTTATGAATCTTTTGAATCACAAGACTCAAATCATAAATCGTATCATAAGATTCTACGATCTTTAAAGTTCATTGGCATTAGGATTCATGCTAACGATTTGAATTGATTTCTGTTGAATCGAACTGTGAACCATAAGATTCATAAATGGGAATTGGGATTATGACAACCATGAGTGTAGTATCTACACCCTAAAAGATGCATTCTGAGCAAAACTGGCATAAAGCCACATAGTAAACATGAGAATACACATCGATCAATCCTCCTAATCTAAAATTGCAGTGGAAATGCAACAAATGCCTGAGAAACATGCCGTTCTTTAGCTCCACTATCTTTGAGAAACACTGAAATGACTGTTCTTTTAACAGTAGATGAGACTCATTAACCAGTCAAGTAAACTCTGAAGTTGAGAAAAACGGTAAAACATCAATTTACTTAACAAACACTTCTTCAAAGGAAGCTTCATCTCAGAATGTAGCGAAAGAGTGTCTTGAGGAGATAAGCTTCAGTGAGCAAGAAAAGGAAAAAGAACATAACCAAAATACCTAAATATTAAAAATAAAAAATAAAATCATTCCAATCCTAAATTTTGCTCTCACACTCAATTCTACTTCAAATAACCACAACTAATATGATTTTTTCCAATAAAATACAAATCACTTTCACAATTAACAAAGTTTCAACAAAATCATCATTGGCATTGACTCATCTAACCCTAATAATAAACAAATCCAAAGATTATTCATTTCGATAATGCCATACCATTAAAACCGCGAACAGCAGCAGCAACAATATCTCTGGTGCGAGCCTCGTAAACCTCAGAATTCTTACAATCTTCTCTAAAAATCCTATCTGCTAAGCACAACACCAAATCAAAACCAAAATCCTCTAAAACTGAAACAAGCAGAGCACCCAAAAAAAAAAAAAAAAAGAGTAGAGAAATGAAGAAGAACAAAAACGGTACCGAAATCAAACTTGGTGGCCTGGTTAACAATGGAGATGGAATTGCCGGAAATCCTCCAAGGGCTTGACTTCGCATCTTCTGCGGAAAGCGGCTTTGGCCGCACTGTAACGTAAATCCTCTCCATTGCTTCTTTTTGGTTCGATTCTATTGAAGGTCTTAGTTTAGAATCGAGCGAGAAAGATTAGAGAGAAAGAACTGTGGAATTAATTGAAGAGTTAGAACTGAAACGATCTTGGAAACCCTTGTTGCACCTACGAAATGAAAATTATGAAATGAAGTGGTTTGGCGCCAGCGGTGTTTTGGAGTTTACTAAAATACCCTCGGACCTGATTTTGAAATTCCGCGCTTCCCTGTTTTTTTCCCACTTGGAGAGACCATTTGACTTTCGTTGAATCCGTCTGGTTTACATATTTTTTAATTTATATAAATTTATTTTTTCAATTTATTATTATTTATTTTTATGTTTATATATGTGCTAATATAATATTATCCACTTTTGGAGAATTTTTTTAAAAGTGCTTGTACAATAAATGCTTCTAGGAAACGCTGGTCTCTTGCTATTTCTTTTAAAAGTAAAAAATTATTTTTTTCATTACAGTTTGCTAAAAATAGGTCTTGCAAAAGTGTTTTTATTTCAAAAGTACTTTGAAAAAACTCTGATAAACGAGGCCATTAAAAGTTACAATTGCATTTGCAAAAATTTAGAAACACAAAAAAACGTATTTGGCCAGTTGAAACTTAAAAACAATTTTTTTGATTTTACAAAGAAAACATGTTGTTTTCAAAAATAATAAAAATATTATTTTCTATGTTTTCACTTTTTTGATTGTGTTCTAATTTCTGGGTTACAAACCAAATACAATCTAAGCCTTAAGGTCTTATTTCGTTTGTGGCTTTTGTACCCGAAAACCTAAAGATAATAAAAACACATTTGGCATTAGCAAAATATATGTAGCCCTCATATCTTATGTTATAACTACTAATGATTTAAACTTTAACTTAGCCTCATCATACCAAATGGATGAAACATATATATGTATTTGTAAAAAAGCTTGTCTTGGAAAAAGATTTTTAGCATTGAGTTGATAAAAACCGTTTGACCTAAAAACTATAGCTAATATGTAGAGGTCCAACTTATGTATGCCAAGAAAATATAGACATTTAATACTTCCCATCACATGCATAAATAACATATGGACTAAATTTATAATAAGAAAGAAAAAATAATAATTATCAATTGAGATAAAATCGAGTAAATATGCCTATGAGAAAGTTTGAACATAGGATCTCTAGAATAAGAAGGCTCTAATACCATATTAACAAATTGTTTAACCTAAAAGCGAGAAGCGAAGACTTGACTTGTGCATATCAAGAGAACATAGACATTTAGGATAAAACAACATATGAGGGCAAAATCTGTGTTATCCTTTATGCAAAATTAGATTCTGCCACTCCTTTATAATATATATATTTAAGAAATAATGTAAAACACATATTTATTGTTAGACACCACTAAAACTAAAATCGATAATTGAAAAATATGCAAATGACATTGAGAAAACTCAAACCCAAAACCTCCTCTTACCATCACTTTTTCACAAAAAAGTGATAGGTCCAAACAGTCAATTATTACTATCACATTTTCAAAAAATCATGTTTCTTTTTAAGAAAAATGTTAATCGAACTACAATAAATGCAACTCCAAGTACAAATATACATATATATTCATTAAATGTGTATATGTTATACATCTCGAAATGTATAATAAATAATTCAATGAAAATATATGAGTAATTACATTTTATTATCGTTAAATTAACATTTTTTTTTATAAGCTGCAATCAAATGAGTCACAATCACTAATCATTTTACCCTAGTGATTGACAACCTTAGAGAAGATTCTAAGTCCCCTTACCAACAAAATAAATGAGGTAGTTATTGACTTATTGTTATTGGTTCGTCGTAGTTTTATTGCGAGTTGATGACCCTTGTTATCCCGCACTTGTTATTAGGGCCCTGCAAGGGTTATGCCCTTTTTTCGCCGAGTCTTTGTTTGTTTTTCGTTGGAGCTCATGTACCCACCTTGTTTTGACTACAGGCTCCTCTGGTTTTTGCTTTGTTCAACCTCGGATATATACATATATTTAGAAAAATCGCCAATGTTGACCATATTATAATACAAGGCTGCTCTTATAATTATTCAAAATCTCTTCTGGCTTCCATGTTAGCTTCAAATGTTCTTTTTCTTTCTGTACAAAGAAATGAAACTCTCACAAGAGAAGGATGAAAGGACAGAATGTACATACAATCAACAAAATATGTTGACTTATAGTATGTGTGATCTTTGAGCTTTTTCCTCGTCAGACTTGCACCCCTATCCTCTGAGCAACCTGCTCACATCAACAATTCTTCATTATTAATGGATATAATGAAGTGGGCATAAGAAACATATAGCTATCAAACCACAAAACAACCAAATTTTTATTGGATAGGAAGATGATTAGCCGTTGACTGAACTATATATGCATTACTAGAAACTTCACAGCCAAAAGTAGCAGATTTTGGAAATAGCTTGGCCTTACTACATAAATCATCAGAGAGAGCAAAGGGCCTTCAAAATTAGAAAAAGATCGAACTGAGGAATTCATAAAATTACGGTTCAAGTTGCAAAGCATCCACACATGAACTTAGTTCTTTCAGTAACTGGCAGGAAATACAGGGGACAGCGTAGAATTAACAAACCTCTTTAAAAGAGTGGACGTCGCTTCCCCAGAGCCAAGCGTCACATCCAGCATCTCGGGCACCCCAAATATCATTCCTGCGATCGTCCCCCACATGAACGGCATCCTCAGGATTGACCCCGAGCAGCTCACAAGCCTTCAAAAATATCATTGGGTTTGGCTTCTCTGCTGCCACCTGAAATAATAAGTTGATGTAAAAAATCAAAATTGAAGACGGACTAATAAAAATAAAGCCACCAAAGGCAGATTAAATTAAACTAACCTACCTCAGCTGACACAGCTATTGCATCAAACCAGTAATCACAATTTAGAGCACGCAAGACAGGTCTTAATCTTGTGTCAAAGTTTGAAACAACTGCTAATTTGACACCAGCTTTTCTAAGGGCATTAAATACTCCCTCAGCTTCAGGATCACAGAGACGCCAAGCCTATATGAATTCATATGTAATAAAACGGTCAAATTAAAACATGAAACAATCCGTAAAAAGATAGCGGCAGTTTATATATAATACAAAACCTACAATATATACATAAACCATCCAAACCTTGTCAGTTGCGTAGTAGTGATAAAGTTCTTCAAAGTACTCTGTGTCTGAACAGCCAGTGGAAGAGCTGACTATGAATTGCCAAAACGCCCTCCCATCATCCACATATCTGCAATTAAAGGGAAGTGCACCTTATACAAATTACCAAAATATTTCGCTAGAGAGGTAAAGAACAGAAAATTTCCAATGAGAACTCCAACTATTTCTAGATTTGTAAGGTTAAAGAATGCAATAATAACTTTTTATATTTACATTAGTTTCCAGACTTTAATATTGGCCTATTACATGTATCAATTTGACCTAGGCAATTAATCTTTAATTCTAAAGGAGACAAAAAAATAGCTGGTGGTTTTTAAATTGCTATAGTTATAAGCCGAAGAACTTTAATAAATTAAAATTGCTTGGATGCTTCAGCTATGAAACAAGTATAGAAAGAACTCTAAGGGAAACCTTAATCATCTGTTGTAAACTCTTTTATACTTCATAGCAATTTTACATCCTAGCTCAACACTGTATGAATACTCTCAGTGCTGTTGTCAGTGTGAATTCATCAAAGTTGCAAACAGAGCATTAAGGACTCAATTACTTTGGGAATATAAAAAGAAAAGGTCGAAAGAGAATGGAGCCAGGATCATAAATAAAATTGAAGGTTGAGTGTAGAGAAAAATCATCCGAAGGTTTGATGACAGAAAACTAGAGAATATTTCCAGCATAATGAGATAAACTGAATTACAAGTAATGAAATAGTTTGGAATTTTTCTAATTACACATTATGTCGTCACAACTCACAATCACAATGTTTGGTCATATCTTCCAGCTTAAGATAACTAGAATAGCTAATGAAAGCTATTAAGAATTTCCAATAGGCACAAAACTTTGCTACCAGACAAAGCATGACTAGCAACTGACTTGGCCTTCCTCACAATTAAAGTATTCAACGAAAAGTCTTGTTGATTTTGCTCTTTTTTTCTTGTGGAGAAAAACTATAACAGATCCAAATAAACCTACTAAAGCAAAAAAGGACAACTAACTGCAGCACGAAGCACATGTATTATAATCTATGATGCAATAATGCAGACAAACAAATTCATATAACTTACAATAACGATGAAAAATCCGAAGCACACCCAAAATTGGTAAATACTTCTACTTCCAAGTAAAAAAACAAGCCAACAACGTGTAGCGCAGGTGGTCGCTCCACACTTCGGCATAGTAGCGGTCGCGGGTTCAAGTCTTTGCTACGCGAAGGTGCGTTTCTACCGTAATTCGTCATCACGTTGGGGAAGGCTAGCGCAGAGGAGCTTCATTACGCCGGCGGACAAATTGTCAAATGCGCTGGGGAGGTGTTTGGGGTTGGGGTCGCTTGGGTGTGGTGTACGTTGTTGGTGGGGGATTAGTTTGTTTTCAAGGGATGGGATACCCCGGGTGGGCAGGTTTGCAATTGCTTGTTTCCTCTCAAAAAAAAAAAAAAAAAAAGTATAAAAACAAGAAAGGTGAAATCCGAGGACTTAAAAAAGGTCGAACCTATTATCTACACGAATGATGACAAACTGCAACGACATTTCTGTTTACCATTAAAACTTCATATTTTTTTAGAACCCAAGCATTTCATCAAACAGTTCCAGAGCCCCATCGTAAGGGCAAGTTTACATAATCCAAGGTGTGACAAACTGTTCAAAAATTGAAACCGGCAAGTGGATTTCAAATGCTTGAATAGCCTGAAAAATTTAGATAGCAATCCCCATATATAGCAATGAAATTATGCTTGTATTAATCAGTATCAGTACATGGTTATCAAATTACTAGGAAATCAGTTTTTCACAGATAAATGAACCATCAATTGTAAGCAATAATGCAATTTAGGCTAAAAAAAGGAACTATGTGACAGATGCAAGATATCAATTTCCAAGAAAGACAGCATAATTACACAAAAGAAATAAAAAATAATAATAATAAATTGTATGAAAATCAAAACATAAAGATTTCAATAAAATGAAACCCATATCAAAATTCCAGACAGACCTAAGTGGAGATCTGCCCCATGGTTGCCCATAAGCCCATCGGTACCGATACAATATCTCGTCTTCTGAGTACTCCACTCCATACTTCTCTCCAATCTTTCTATATATCTACATACACACACACACACACATATATATAGAAGACCCAACACCCAAAAAATTCATTAAACAGAATTCACAACAAATAGCAAGAATTAAACCAAAAAATAAAAATATATAAAAAATAAAAGAAGATGGGTAAGAAAAATTGAATATAATAATAATATTAAGATTAAAATTGATATAATATAAACCTGTGCCATGGGTTGAGCAGGAACAACGAGAGTCCCAACAGCGTCAACAAGAAGTGCCTTGTGAGTGATTTCTCCGTAACGAGACCTTCTGTATTCCTCGTACTCCTTTACTCCATAGAAACCAAGCCCGTTTTCCCTAGAGCCCGAAATCTCTGATTCCTTCGAGTGCTCCAAAGAGCAAGAAGAAGAAGAAAACAGAGCTCCAACGCGTGTTATTTCGCGAAAACGATCGATCTTGAGCTCGTTCTTCACAGAAAATCCATGGGAAAAAGACCCATTTCTTGGAATTGATCTTTTATCGATGAAACTACAGAAAAACTTGGAAAAATTCCTCGCCATGAGAGCTGGAATCGTTGTTTTTCATTCGGAGAAAGTTATAAAGAGCAGAGGAAAACAGAGCAAGTGAACTAAGAAGGGGCTGTTTTGGGTTTGTTTTCGTGTTTTTGTCACTATGCCTCTGGAAACGGATCAAACGGTTTTAGTAGAGAAAGAGACCTGTGGATCTGGGCTTTTGGAATCTCTGAGTTTGCCCTCATTTTTTTAAGGTATTTACGTGTGTACCCTTAACCGTTGCAATGTTGTATGTATGATGCTTACATTACATGCAATAAATAAAGCTAGTTATCTTTGTTGGAATCTTATTCCCACTTCAGGATTCATGATTCAGTGAGCTAATTTCTTTTTGGGTAATTCTAAATAAACTCACCGAAAACAATAAGAGAACATTAAGGCTGAGTGTTTGGTTGGTGATCCTTCGAAAAGTAAAATATAATTAAAAAAGTAAAAAAATTCAAAAAATAATTTATTTTTTTTATAAATTTTGAGAAATTATCTTCTAATTTTAACGAATCAAATATGTTTTTTATATTTTTAAAATTTTGAATAAAGAAAACTATATTCAAATCATAAATTAAACGCAAATGTATATCCTGCTTTATAAATTATGAACAAGAATACATAATGGATACACTAAATGTTTTTAGTAGGTACTTTTAGAATTATTGATGTGGTCGCTTGTGAATATGCGCGATTGCTTCTATACCACCCGTGTTAAAAAAAAAAAAAAAAAAAAAAAAAAAACGAAGAAGACGTTGCTATCTTTTGGCCATGAATTGGATAGACTTGTGGGACACATATGTACCAAAAAAATTCATTGAAATGGTCCTCTAAAAATGCCTCGAGGACTTTATTGTTCTAAAGGCACATATTCCTATGAACGAGACATGAAAGTAGAAACTAAATGCCAATGTTTGCTTTAATTTTTCACTTTTGGATGATAAAATTAACATTCAATGGTTAGTATTTGGCTCATGACATCTATGGAAAAACATAAACTCACAAATATTAATTTCAAGGAATATTTATGACTACTTAATGCGGAGGCTAGGAATATATTTGTTCGCATTAGTGAATATAGATAAAATTTCCGTAGAGAGAAAATAACTGCTATTTGTAATATGATGTAGGCTTATCGATCCTTTATTTTAAGCATATTCTTAACTTGTACGTTGCAGGTTATTTGGACTTAGAAATCTATTTGTTGCTGAGGGGTCCAGTAGCTCCTTCCAGGTTAGTATTTATATGCAATACTATTTGTTCACCTGTTGTAGTCATGGTACAAATCATAATAGAATGTAGTGACATTAATTTGCTCATGACATTTTCTTTCTTTCTCTCATCTTTATAAGAGAATTATTGTAGCGTAGATCATGCATTTAATCAAAGAATATGGCACCGACCAGCGCATTGGCTCAATGGTTCGGGTAGAGGGGCAAAAGATATTGTCTAAGGCAATAGTTTGAAGTTCAAACCTTAGATTGACGAGATTAATTTTCTGTTATATCCTAAACTGATGCGTAGTGAATGTATATAGGTCCTAATAGACTAGTTTGGCGTAAACGAGGATACCACCGCTTCAAAATAAAATAAAATAAAATAAAATAAAATAAAAAATGTCATGTTATTAAAGAAGACTCCTTTTGTTTAAGATAATGAGAGAGAGAGTTGTCTTTTCTATGTGACAAGGGGATCTCTACATGAAGATTTATTTGGTATTAATTGTTGGTTAGGATGAGAAGATTGTAATAATATGCTAACTTCTTAAGGAATCTCTTTGTGGTTGTGAATTATTGAGAGCCGATCAGGATATGAAAAATCCCTTTGATTACAATAGAGAAATATATTATTGCTCTAAAGTCCAAGATTTTGATGGACGATCTTGAAATTTTATGACATGATATATATATATATATATATATATTAAGGATTTAATTATTTTTTATAAAATGTTTTTTCAATATTTTTTTTTTGATAATAGCAAAACTATATCTATATCATTTGTAATAGGAACACTAGAAGGTGTCACTTTTCACAAGACCATTTTTGTCAAAAGCTTAAAAATTAACCCTTTGAATCACTAGTTGTCATTTATTTTAAAAATAACTAATTAATATAATAGTTTAAATATTTTACTGAAAATAAGAGAAGTCGAAACTCCTTAATAACATAAAAAACTGTAAAAAAAAAGAAAGTTGTCATTTGATGCATGAGGTTAGAGATAATAAATAAATAAATAAGTAAATAAAAAAAATTTAGAGAAAAAACTTGAGCCGCAGAACGGAACTCAAGTGAAAGAAATAATTGGAGACCACAAAATTAAGTGAGCCTTGGAAGTGGTGAGGATTAAATTGGAAAAGTGCACGAAAATGACAAAAGGATAAGAGTCCCCACTTCACAACTTTATCCACTTCTCAAGCCTCTCGCGTCATGCTTTCGTTACAACCTTACACTTTTACCCTCAACTTCGACCTTCTTTACCGATGTGCATGTATATGCTTGTGTGGAGTATCAATGGTGCAGTCTACGTCGTTTTTATTTCTATCTCAAATCCAAATGAAAACTAATCAATTTCACATTTTGTTAAATTAAATAAACGGATGTAATTCATTTGATTTAGTTTGGATTTAATTTCAAAATTAAAAAATATATTTATTAGAATATTAAATTAATTGAATATATATAAATTAACATAAAATAAATCTAATGTACCAATTGGTTCATATAATTTTCAAACCTATATAACCTAATTGAACTCATTCAAAATCAAATCAGATCATAGTAAAAGTAGTTGTTCCTTTACACGAGGGAAGCCTTGTACAAGACAAGTTTATGAAAAGTAATTCAAGCGTGCTTTCTCTTTCTTCCAAACTAAAGTACTAACCTAATATATATCTATGTTATTCACAAATACTCCTTAATTAACGGTGTGTTACTTTTTTTTAATAATTCTTAAATTAACCACTAATTTTAATATAATATATGTATATATACGTAAAAGTTATGAGTATGTGTTAGTATGCATGTATGTTAAGTGTGTGTATGTATATATGTAGTTAGAAAGTACTTTTACACGTATAAAAAGGTTATTCTGTCAATTTTTTTTTGAAAATTTGGGTATTGAGAAAGAGGCTGACAAAATTTCAGGTATGTCATACAATATATTTAAAATTTTATATCGGTCATGACATCATCTGAAAAAGAATCATGACAATATAAAACTGCCAAACAAACTTATATAAAAATATACATTAGTGGATAATTTGGTAAGAAGGTGCTAAAAGATTTTTTAACCTTGCTAAAAAAAAGAGATTTCTTTTGCAATGTTAGCACATATAAGACTTAATTATTATTATTATTTTTCATTTTCAATCTCCTTTTATTTTTTTGGTAACTTTTAACCCCTTTTTATTTTTATTTTTTATATTTTTGATAACTTCAATTAAGCCCATTTATTATTATTTTTTGAGTAATCTTGAGCCTCATTTTATCAACGTGTGTTTAAGCCAAATTTGGCCTGCCTCACACGTCAGAAGATATTGTAATTTTTACGGTCCCCCAAGTTTGGCTGGCCCCTAAGTTGGGTCATCGGGCTTGTGGGCACTCACGTAGAGCGTGTCATAAAGGCAAGTCCCAGGGGGTTTTATTTTATTTTTTAGAAAAAAGTCTATTGCTAGTGTGAGGGGGGTGAGACTTCTTATGTGTCTTAGCTTAAAAGAATGCATAATTGGTGTGAGACTAATCTCTGGAGTAGAACCCACCAACAGTAGGCCCCCAGCCTCATCACCTCACACGGATGTGTGAGCCCCCACATATGGCCTAAATGTTGGTGTAAGATTTAAACGACATCAGTGAATGATGAGATGGAGGGGATACGCTAAGCTAGAATTTACTTAGATTGCCCAAGACTTCTGGCCTGAAAGGAAAAGGAAGAGGAGGAATAGACTATTGTAAGGAACACAGGTGCGGTACCGGCCAAAGACCTTCTGATGCTTAAGTCAATTCACAGTTTCGTAGAGTTAGTAATACTGAACTAAGTAGAAAATAACGTACATTCTCCTTTAGGGGTGATAAGTTTTTATAGAGAGTTGGATTCTTGGCCGTAGTAGTTGTGTTGTAATCGAATTAGGAGAATCTGAAGGCTTCCTAGCTCGATCAGGAGGACATAATAGCCTTCTGATCGAATTAGGAGAGCTAAGTAGCCTCCTAGTTGGATTGGAAGAGCTTTGTAGCATTAACATAGTCAGATACAATGTAGATCTCGAACTTATCGCAGTTGATCTCGCCTTATTCTTATCCAAAACTCGCGCGATCAGTCCTTATCTGTTAAGTAGTAGGAGAACTTGTCAACTCGGTACGCTGAGCTGGTTACTTTTATGTCGTTGCTATCCGAAGGCGAGCATATGGTCTTTATAAGAGGTCAGTACCTCCAGGCCCGTAGGTCATGTCTCGCCTGTGTTTTTACTTTACAATCTCTGTTCAATGAAGTCGATGGCCTGTGGTTCAGGTCAGCATCTGAGACTCATTATATTGCATCATATTGAGTTAGAATCCTCAGGTACTAGGTGATGCAATTATCATAGCAGGTGATGTGTCGTCCAACTTGGTATGCTGAGAAATTAGTCCAACAATGTGCGTCACTTGTGCTTGTGGACTAGTATATTCCAGTACAAAATTTGACAAAAAAGTAGCATATTTCTCGTGGCCCTTTATTTCATATGTTGTGCAGTCAATCTATGTACTGTTTAATAATCAAACAGTTATATGCAGCGAAAATAAATATTAATTCTACCTATTCCAACATAAGTTATTTTGCTAATAAAGTTGGGCAGCCTTGAGTTTTTGCACCCACCCACTTGAGTAGGTGCTTTAAAAAATTTGGAAAGCTTATAATTATCTATAAATGGGTGGTGCAACAGATCATAATATTAATTAATTAGTCTTTAATTTGTAACATTAGCTAGGCATACCTGATAAGTTCTTTGTCATTTTGTATACCCGAGATAAAAATGAAAGTAGACATGATTGTTTAATGGAAAGAATATTTCCTATGGTTTTCTCAAGTATTTGATAAATAAAAATAAATAAATAAAAAAGGAACTACCATTGCAATATCCCATTATCAACTACCTTATTCCAACCTATGCTTCATTTGAGAGCACGATTTTAGGGTTGAAAATTTGGCCAAAGGGAGTTTTTATACTGTTTGGAAAATATGCTTTTGCTTAGTAAAATCACCATTTTGAGCATTTTACAAAAGCATGACTCGACCTACTTTGTTATTTTGATGTTACATTTAGAAAAAACACGTTTTCGTTAATATAAAGTTGATTCAGTTGGTAAAGATGTAGTTTTAAAATCCAACGATTTCACGTTTAACTCTTGTTACTGCCCCAACTTAAGGGTGAGAGAGATTAATGAATCAGGAACAAGAGTATGGTATAGTAATGAAGTTAGTTATATAACTAACTACTAATTACTAATATTATTATTTTTCAAAATAAGAAAAAGTAAAAGTTGTCCCAAATAGGCCAGTATGCACCAATTCATCATGCTCCTCTAAATCACAAAATAATTTACTTTATATCAAGAATTATAATATTAAAACTTTTAAGAAGTCATTGTATCATGAGTTCATTATTATTATAATTAGGGATTACTTCATCTTTGTCTACATTGCCTACATGTATATAAGAGAATATCTACACCATCTTGTTGTCAAGTTTTATTTGTTGTTTTGAGCTTTTAGGCTTGCTTTATATTGTGTCTGCATTGTACTTATAATTATTTCAATATTTATTGGCAGGTTATACTTTAGACTTAGAGTGTGACTTCCCGAAAATTATTTCATCTAGCCCATAATCCAATTGCACTTTGCCCAAACTCTATGCGTTGTCTTGATATGTTTGGTGTTTGTTTGATGGTTGTTTAATGTTTGTATAGTTGATGCTTGATAATGTATATAAATATGTGTATCATAAATTGTATATGGGTCATGTTAAATTAAATTATAATGCATATGTTATTATTTATGCATGGGCCCATTAAACCATGAATTGATATGAGTTAGGATTGATTGAATAAAAGGATAAATGAGAATGAAAATTTGGTGTATTAAATAGATTGGACATTTAAAATACATGGAAGCATGAGATTGGTTAAAGTACATGTGGTTGGTATGGGTAGTATGAGACCAACACATGTGAAGGTTGGTGCATGAAAGTGGACAAGTGTCTCATGCCCACTTCTCTTCTTCAAGGAAGTGCTAGAATGAGTGGAGGGAATCAAGGAGAGAATTAAAGAGAGAATCAAGGAGGGAATCAAGGAAGTGCTAGAAAGAGGTGAGTGGAGAGAAAGGAAAAAAAAAAGAGAAAGAAAAAAAAAGAAAGGAAAGAAAAAAAGAAAGAAGGAGGGAGTTGCAGGAGGAAGATCTCTGCGACGTTTTCATCAAAGAGCTGGATCTTTGGGATATATGGTCAGATTGAGCTCAAAATTTGTCAGCAAGTTCGTAGCTTATGGTTATTCATTCTAGTCAGAAAGTCTGGATTTCTCGCGTCGTTTCGCTCAAACTTCTAGATCTCTTTAATCTATCGTTGGATGGATATAAAATTTGGGTATGTAGTGTACAATTGATATGTCTGCATTCTGAACGGTGGAGATCTTGATTAAAGATTCGTCTAAGAGATCTAACCTCTCAAACAAAGTTGGTCGTAAAGTCTGGATTTCTCGTGCCGTTTCGCTCAAACTTGTAGATCTCCTCAATCTACCGTTGGATGGATATAAAATTTGGGTATGTAGTTTATAACTGATATTTCTATATTCTGAACGGTGAAGATGTTTATGCGTTTAGTATTTTGTGTGATATAGTCATCTGAGTTTGAGTATTTGCAGCAGGAAAGGAGAAATTGTCTGATTAGAGACTTGTTCATCAAAGATACTTATCTTTTCGGTCCACCGTTGGATTGAGCTGATATTTGGACAGAAGGTTTGTTTCTTCACATACTTCAATCTGTACGGTTGATTTTGTGATTAAGTATTTCTGTTGGTAGATTGATACATCTTAACAGAATATTAAATGAAGAATTGGTAGGGTTGCTTGTATTAGACCTAAATTTAGAATATGAACTTAGACCTTTCCAAATAGCTTCATGTTAACTATGTTGACCTAGTTGCCATTGTTGATGAACCCATGATGCAAAATCAGTGATATACATGGCTGAACATGGTGACCTAGTGTAAATCGGCAATATGGCCTAAGTATGAAAAATTTCATATTTTAGGGTTTTTGATGCTTTTGGCCTAGAATCATTGAATTGATGCAACTTATGTTTAATTAAGCATGATTAGGGTTGATTATGCTACTGATTTGGTGGTTGTGACCATATCATGGGTTAGGCCTACTTGTGATCGAGTGACCCAATTTGGGCATGTTTATGCCTAAGGAATTGAAAATCAGTATTTTTGATTAATAGAATGGTTTATGAATGAGAACTATGCATTAGAGGCCTAAGTCATGTGATTTGAGTTGAATGATGGGATTAGATGAGATTTAGGCCTATTGTTTATATGTGAGCTGATTTAGGGTTTATGTGTAATGTCTATGTGATTGAGCATAGAAATTGATGTATGGTAGGATATTGATGTATGTTTCAGGATCTTGATTGGGTTGATTCGGTTTGGTGGTCGTGTGTGGTTAAATACTCTCGCGAGACTTGGTGGTGAGTAGACTTCATTTATGATTATATCTTTTATGTCATCATATCGCTTATATATATTGTATGTTGAAGGCATGAATATGTTCTAATGTTTTGAATGATGCATTGATTTGAGAAAACCTTATGACTTTGGTTGGGCCCATCTATCTGACTAATAAGGGGACTTAATCTTGTCATAGGAGAGTTTTAAAAAGGAAATGATTGGGGTCAACGGTACGGTGAAATAAACGTGCACTAGTAACCCCAAATAAACATGATTGAGATCAACGGCACAGTGAAATAGACGTGCACTAATAACCCAATGCATGTGGAATGTGGATCCAAATTGATAAGCTTTTACTTGCATTGAACTTATTATAAATGCTTGATATCTATATGTTATGAGCTTTTAATCATGCTACACATTGACATGCATACATGATATTTATTGATGAGTATTGATAGCATATTTGAATTCTATTCACTGGGCACCGTTGGCTCACCCTCATTCTCCTTTCTGTCCCGAATAAGGGCAAAGGAGTAGTTATATCTTGAGGGCCTTGCCTGCGAGAGAATCCAAAGCCTCGATGTGAGTTGAGAGACATTTTGATTGAACTGTGTTTTAAATTATAAAATATTATATTTTGGATTATGTAATTATAATACTTACCACATTGTAGTATGGGTGAGTTGGGTCTTGTTAGATAGACCATGTGGGCATATGACGATTTTTATTTGTACCCATAATTTTGAACTTTATGTGTATGTCAATTTTAATGGACTGTAGGGATTATGATTTTATTTATGGTTCATTTTTATGAATTATCTCTTGTCTTGGATGATTAATACGGTGGGTAGTTTTGTTAAGTACTTTTTGATATTATGTCGTTGTTTGAGATAAGGCTCGTAGGGTCTCAACCTCCTCACGGGAGTTGAGGAGTGGTCGGAGATGCCTACGCCGGGCGTCCCATCCCGGCATTCCGCATGTCATTTCCTGCGGAGTTAGTGGTCCGGGGTTCGGAGTCGCCACACAGAGATTGTTATGAAATAGAAATTTCATTCTTGTCAAATAAAAAAAAAGAGACAAAAGGATCATTTTTAAGGCGACAGAGACAATAGGTTAAATCTATATATATATATACATATAGAAATTATTCACGTCATTTGTGTGTGGGAAGCTAATTGATTTGGTATGCATTGATTATGGCTCGGACGACAATCTTACAGTGCACATTATGGCTATAAGTAATCATGTCAAAGCATGTTTTTTTTTACGTAACAAGCGCACGGTCCAATAATTTAATGTGTCCATCTGTGAATTCAAGACATCATGAAAAATTTTATATGAACACTTTTCATGTTCGCACTCTATACCATTTGGATGTATGTGCTTTACAGACATCAAACCGTGCTGGACGACAATATCGGGTAATAGACTTCGGCAACCAGAGTATTTCCAATATCACTCATATATATATATATATATACTAAAATTTTCTAATTTTTGAAAATATGAAAAAGTAAAATAAAAACTAATTTAGTAAGTAAAATCAAGGTTTTTAAAAGTATATATCAATATTAAGGCTAATAAGCAAAGATAAATTTTAATATACATACGTAGTCATAGAGAGTCATAGAGGATCCATCCCAGTAATAAACAAACACAACTTTTTTCTCTTTTTTTTTTTTTTTTTTAATCTTGACCTTATAACTAGTGAGGTTGGACACACGTGACCTTATAACTAATTTGTCAAAACATTAAGTCATGGTTCAACTATAATAATTGGTACGATAAAATTTTCTCATAGTTGATTATTTAATCGCATAGCTAAGATCTTTCTAAATTTTGATGCATTATTTACCTGAAAAAATTACGATGATAAAATAAGGGCTAAAAAAAATCTTTCTCTTAGCTGTTTTATCAACCAAATGTGAAAAAATAGAAAAAAAAATAAAAAAAATCAAAGTATAAGAGTACCCATCCACTAATTTATATTATAGATATTATTATTTTTACTTCAAATTAAACAAAATTGGAATAACCGCAGTTATATATCTATACAGGGTCTTCAAAAAAAATAAAAATAAAAGAAGAAGAAAGAATTAAAGCAAGTTGCAAGGAAATAATTCCCAAGTAAAAAAATTATATATATATATATATAAGTAAAAATAATAATATGGTCATGATTAAGCCATTGTTAAACCACTATATCTTGGTCTTGTTCTTTCTGGTGAAAGTGTTGTTTCTTCCACAATCTTCCTCTTTACACTGGTCTGCACTGATGCTTGATCTACTTGTAATTGTTGCTGTGCCTCTTCTTCTACATTTTCATCCATATGTTGTTGTTGTTGTTGCTCTTTGAATTTTCTCTTACATATATGGGGTTTAAGTCTGTTCACATCTGATAACTGCACTGGTTTCAAAATGAATTCCTCTGCTCCATCTTCCAAGCATCTGAACAACACCCACCAAACAATTTCAGATTAAAAAACAAAAAACAAGTTATGGGTTCTTGATTTTTTTTTTTCTACCTGTTTATTATTATTATTATTATTATTTTTTCTTCTTTGATTTGGTGATTTTTTTTTTCTTAAAAGAAATTAAGATTGACATTTTAATATTGGTAAGTTCTTAATTTAATTACCTGGTAATTCTTGAAGGTACATTCTCAGAGGACATGATCACAACTGGTATATCTTTTAGAGATGAAGATTCCTGCATCATCAGTTGATTATAATTACAATCACATTAAATTTAAGAAAATGAGTTTATTCTAATTTTATTAATGATCTTATGTATACCTTAATTTTCTTGAGAAGATCATAACCTGTCATTCCAGGCATGCAATAGTCAGTAATTATCAGATTCACTTCAACTTCCTGTTACAAACAACATTGAAAAAATAAATAAAGTTAAGATCAATTACTCCATAAAAAAAAGTTCAAATAATTGAAAAAAAAAAGGAGAAGAAATAATCAAACCTGATGGAAATTTGAGGAGACAGAAGGATGATCAGTTTCCATCAAGCCTAAAAACTCTAGGGCCTTACTTCCAGAATCCACAGTAGTAACTGCAAGAAATTAAAACACAAACTCCATTGTCAAAAAAATATATAAGTAATCAAATAATTAAATCCAATAAACCTTAATATCATATACATTCATAATAAAATAATTATTCTTCCAAATTATACCTTGGTAAGAGGAGATCTTCAGCAGCCTCTCAATCACTTTTCTATCTATAACACTGTCATCTACTGCAAGAACATGAAATTGGGCTTCTGCAGCCATGCCCATTATAGGAATAGAATAGCAATACAAGTAGAAGAACAAGAAAAAGAAGAAGAAATAGAAGTTTTTATTAATTGTGAAAATTGCTTGGTTGAAGAGAAAAGGTGATGCAATTTGGGTAGAAATACTAGTAATCTCCCAACAGAGATGCCACAGAGCAGAAAAGCAAGATCTGACCAGATTACAAATCAGAATCTCCCAAATTCTCCAGCTTGGTCTTTTGATTTTTGAAGTAAGGAACAAGCAAAAATAAGTTGACAATAATAGATAATGACCCTTCAGAGTCCAAGGTGGTATGGTATGGCTTATGGTGGTGCCCTTCAATAGTCAAGAGAGAGAGAGACAGACACAAAAACAGGTTGGTTTTGTTGCAAAAGAATGGGAAGGCAAAGTGGGGTTAGGACCCATTAAAATCCTCTCAAGATAATACTAAATGTATAGTATTTATTTATTTATTTTTGGTGGTAGGGTTGAATTGAATATATCATCCATGTGAGGGTTGAGGAGCTGGTGGAGTTTTGGGTGGTGCCCCAGAGAGAACAGCCAAGTCCTCTTAATTTAATGTATTATTTGTTTTTTTTAAGAACCAAGAGGCAACAACTTCACGTTCATTTGATTTCCTTTGGATTTGATCTTCTTATTTTTATATATTTAGAGTCATTTAATTAATGAATGTCATGAGTACCATTCAATGCACGGTTGCATTCTTAATTATTATTATTATTATTTTTTAGATAAACAAGTATTAGGCCCACTCTTTCTTCCGAGAAATCTAACTCCGTACAAACAGGCTATATCCGACTGGCATCTAGCGGCCTCTCAAACTGAGCCCACAGTCAGACATCGCAACATAAGCTGTGCCCATCAGAGAAATTGAACGCATCTGGTAGTTGCCCCGCCGACATCTCAACTTGAACCTCTAGCCTACGTGTAATAAACTCGGCGCTTGAACCACTGGACCAACATACTGTTATTGGTGTTAATTACATTAATATGTATTGATCTGTTTAATTGTATATAGTTTCAATATATATATATATATATATATGTCTTTAATTAATTTTGATCTTTTGAGGATATGTAGATCTTCTGAATTGTATATACTGTTGTGACTCATAATAATAAATGTTTTAAGAAACTATTAATTAGACTCACACAATTTCTTCTGAAGGAAATAAAAAAAAAAAAAAACCCTTTTGAGTTAGAGTATTTGGCTTTTTACTTGACATTTAATTGGATATATATATATATATATATATATATACAAATGCAATAAAACCAATTAGTTTTTTTTTGGTGGAAAAAATCAATTTAATGTTTAATTTCTTCAGTTGATTTGCATATGGATGAACTGATAACAGATCAGGTGCTTATGCATGAAGTCATGCAGTCCACTAGTCCATTATTAATTGTGCTTGGTCTTGCATTAATATTTCATCCATATATCTATGTAGAGTTTTTCCCCTTTTTATTGTAAGCTCCCTCATCTTAGTTAATTATTATACATGTTTCTACATTTGAGTCTACAATTAATTAGAATTTCAAAGAGATCAAGAATATATAATGGCTACGTTTGATATATGATTTGGATACAGTTTTCTGTATTTTAAATTTTAGAAATACAAAAAACGTGTTTGGTTCGTCGAAACACAAAATCAGTTTTCCAAAATTTACAAAGAAAACAAACTGTTTTTAAGAAATGACAAAATATTATTTTCTTAGTTTTAACTTTTTGAATTGTATTATTCAATTTTTTAGATCACAAACCAAACGCAATTTGACGACTTCTAAGTCTAAAAAGGCCTTGTTATGGTTTTCTATATCTACTTCTATGTACATTTTCTATTTGATTCCCAAGAAACCAGATGCTAAAAATATGGAGGATTACATTAATTAGTCCCATTCCTCTTTCCATCAATACTACTCCATAGGAATACATTTTTTTTTTTTTGAATAATGATGACTGACAGTACATATCAAAGGTATTAATATTTAGTTATCTTGTATTAGAAGTGGAATCAAGTAATTGGATCTAATCCCCAATTTGATCTTTGAGAATCATGATATTCTTGCTTCTGTAATTATCTATATATAAAAGCTAAATAATTAATAAAAATGCTCTTTGATCTCTTTGCAATTGATCTTCTTGCTGCTTCTTGTTATACATAAAAGCTATTTGAAAAATTAAAACAAATGATCTATTTAATAATTATTTCAAAAACTTTGGAAATGAATATTTGTTTGGGCAGTGTTTAGTTTCCATGTAGGTGGAAAAATAGATAATATTTGAAATAGATATGATCAAGATTTATATGCAATTTTTTTTTTTTTTTTTTGGAGAGACAAAAAGTTATGTTCTACAAAAGAAGATTATTGCCAATCTGATACTTGGGTCCCCCTTTGGTAGCATACAAGCTGTCATTGGGAGAGATCTCTTATAATATTAATTGTAGGGTGCAGATTATCAAATCAATATTCTCTCAAGGTGCTTATCTGATTAGGGGTATATTTTTAGTTTATAGTTGTTTTTTATTTTTTTTATTTTTTCTGAAAGTTATGATTTTTATTTATCATATATAGGACTCCCTTAGTCGACTTATTTATTATAAGTGAAGGTTTACATTTTTCAAGTAAAGATATATATATTAATTAATTGGTTTTCATATATTTGTTTGTAATAGAAATTTTATGTTAAATGAAAATCTTAGTAAAAGTAATATACCCTTTCAGCTAAAAAGAAAAAAAGAAGAACATATCTTAATGATAGGATTTCTCATTAAATTCTCTCCCTTCTTCCTTCCAAAATTCTCCTTTAGAGGTACTTACAATTTTCAAGTTCTATGCCTATGTCACGACGGTCTCAGGAACAAGTTTTTCACATTATCTCGATACCTAAGCCACAAATCTAATCACCCATCCCCACGATCGTATTAATGAAGTTTGATTTAAGCTTGTATTAAATGACTTTTTAGATTAGTGTTTCATGATGAAGTTAATTTACTCGTTGAATTAAACACTTTGGAAAGTCCTATTTGATTTATTGTTCATATACAATACTCAAGAATTCAAAGAGATAATATATATATCGCACCCGAATCCTTACGTCAAATTTTTAAATTCGATTTGTTGTATATAACAATACCGTTAATGTAAAGATTAGTAAGTTGTGACAAAAAGGTTCCATAGAGCGCTTGTTTTTGCTTTAAAAAAAAAAGAAAAAGAAAAAAAAAAGAAAAATGTTTATGACTTGAAAAAACATTATAGTTATAGAAGGGTAAACATACATGTTGCATTATTTCTAGATTACTATGAATTCACATTCACCTACACTAAAGATACAGCACTTAGGGTCGATTAATTTATACATTAATTATTAGGTCTTCTATCATGATCAACAAACATGTAAATGGGGTTAGGGTTAATACGAGGGGGACAATAACAGCTGGTGGCACTTCCAAATGAGAGACATGCCATGTTTCTTTTCTATTTTTTCAAAGACCATTACACTGTACGTACGTACGTACGTACTAGCTCCTTTTCATGTGAAACAATTGTATTAATTCACCAAATCAGGGCGGCAGCTGTTATACATATATATATATCATGGGTTCGTTATACGTAAAAACAAAAATGAATATCAAGGGATAGTATAGCTTAGTTAATTAAGAAACTGAGTATAAGTAGAATTATAGTTTAGATTTTGCGTTCAAGTCTAAACGTATTCCTATTTATCTGTCTATGTTGGGAGAGTCAGTCCAAGCACATCTGTCATGTCTGAATTTTCGAGGATTAATCTCGCCCAAAGAGAAAATGACACATCCCATATGTCAAAAAATCAGTAATTATAAAAAAAAAAACCAAAAAAATGACAGAACTTTGAATTATTTTTAGGAACGAATTCACAATGAAGAATATTTAATTACAAAGTAATAAAGGTAGAATTCATATTAATTAATGTATGCTAGCTATCTATCATTATTTTATATTTCAATGTAAATTCGTTATTTCCATTATTTTATTTATTTATTTATTGTGTGTAATTGAATATTTACGTCCAATTCATATTAATTAATGCCAACCAGTTTTTACAAATAATGTAATTTTTCATTAATAATATTATGTAGGTCTTTTTGTTATTAATTAAGCTATTATTAATCTGTCCAAAATGCATTACCTCCAATATTCTTTAAATTTATTTAGTTTCTATTTTTATTTCCTTTATCTCAATCCCCTAGATTAAGGATTTATGTCCCTATTAATTCTTATGGAGCACAATCACAAATACTAAAAGACGTCGTTGACTAATAAATAATGAGATATTACTCAAACGTGAGACTTTCAGGATATGGTGACATCTTATTTAATGGTAAAATTAATATTAAATAATGGATAATAAAAAAGTAGACATGTCGTGGAGGGATGTATTAGGACCTCACGTATATATAGTTATCCCTTTTTAATTAGGAAAAAAAGAAAGAAAAGAAACTAATTAACAGATAATTAATGGAGATAGGCCTTGGCTAAGAAAATGTGCTTAATTTAAAGGCACAGCTGGACAAGGCAGCTTTGGACGGTGAGGAAGGTATATTAGCAATGGTAGCTGTTTTAAAGTTTAAACAGAAGAAGATTAATTATAGATATATATATATTCGACAACCTGAAAATAGTATAATAAATAAGGTATATATAAATAATTATAGGAGAAGATCATTAGGATTGTTGGTTTCCAACCCTCTTCTCTCCTCTTTCCTTTTTATTTAGGCCTTTCGACATGAACTATCGTTGTAGGGAGGTAAGTACGTAAACTTTAGATGCCACTTTAGCATTTTACTATTTTTTTATTTTGAAATAATTAATTTTTAAAAAGAAGAAAAAAAAAAGAATAATCGTGTATTTGGTTTGTGATTTAAATCTTTTTTGAAAAGAAAAATTCATAAAATGGTTTTTTTTTTTTTTTCAAGTTTAGCTTGAACAGAGATTAATTAATTTGAGGTTCTTTTGTAGAGTTAGATCTTAACAAGCTGGGTTTATTAGACAGTTTGAAATTGATTGATGTAGATTTTATTTTATGAATCTGTTCTTGAATTGAATTAAGCTATTAATTAGTTTTGATAAATTGAAGGTCATCATTAAATGTGATTTATATAAGATGGTTCTCAGGTAATCATAAGGGCAAATCATGTCTTCTTGTTTTTATTTATTTTTATTTTATTTTTGTATATGGTTTTTTGGTGGGGGAGGGATATTAATTTTGTATAACTCAACATCCATATATATATATATATATTGGACACAAATCAACATCATAATATATATGTTAATTAGGGATATTAGTTGAATTAAAATAAAGATTGTATATTTAATATATATATATTGATGACAGATATATAATTTTAATGTTGTTGAATTAATTATTGTTATAGAAAAATGGATGGATGTCAGTTCCTCAGTTTGGAGGGTGGGATAAGAAAGCAGGAGGAGTAACTGATTACTCCATGATTTTCTCTAGGGCCAGAGCTAATAGAAAACAAGTCAAAATTGAAATTACCAAGCCAAGCATTGGAAATGAAGAAGAGCTGCTTGCCCAAGACCAAGAAGACTTGGCTATGGTAAATGTAAATACCCAATATAAAAACCTTTTTTATTATTATTATATTTATAGTATGTTTATTTTATTGATAAATAATAAATTAAATACTATAAGAACGTCTTTTTATTAGATTTGGCTAACTCCAACGGTATGCATCTGAATCCCTTGTGCCCATCGTTGTTGTACTCGCCTTCTTGACTTAGAACATCACTTTAATTATTAAGAAAACTTAAGAGTACTTGGCCTTGTTGTGTTTCTGACTTTTATTTTTTATTTTTTATTTTTTATATGTGTATATTTATAGATGCAGAGGAGAAAGAGGACTGTGAACTACTTCAACTGTTGTATAAGGCCTTGATATTCTATGAAGACTTGTATAAATATATATGAACAAACAACTTTGTGGATTCCTACTTCCTAGTCAGTTTGATATGTAATTAATCTTGGTTTGGTTTAATTGTACGTGTATCATATTTGATTAACCTCGTGTTTCTCCAATGATTAATAATATCATGAAGCATACATAATTTGTTCATACAATTCTATTTCTCATTATTCTTTCAAATTCAAACCATATTAACATAGAAAGAAGGAAAAAAGAAGAAGTGATCAATGCTATAAAAAAATGAAAACACTACACCAATTGTTTCAAATCAATACCACATCAATTTTTAACGTTAATTCATCATAACAATACATTTTTCAATAAAGCTACAAACTTGACGTGAAAGCTCTCAACCTACATTACGGGATTGTATGGTTGATGGTACAATTAATTTGTGAGCTTGACTCCTACCGTCAAGCTCGGTGCTGGGTCTCGATTACCTTTGACCTAATAATGTCCAATACAAAATAAATAAATAAATAAATAAACTTTGATAATAAAAAAGCTGTAAACTGGTTGCCAAAGAATCAATAAAAAAAAAGAGAGAGAAGAAAAACAAAACCCCTTTGCCCTTGCAAGCTATTAATTCAAACTAACACATGTGAAATCCTTTCACAAAAAACAACAATAAGAATATCACAAAAAGTTCCATCTTGGTTAAGAATCTGACACCATATAAAGAGATTGCAAAGAAAGAAAACCACCATGCTCAAAAGTAATTATAAGAAAGAATAACCTAGAGGATATTATTATTAAGGTATGAAAAATTAAATTCCATTTATCCTAATGTTTCTATCCTTTCTATTTCCTCAATTTCAATTTCAATGCCAAAGCATCAACAAAGGAAACTCCACAACTGGGAAAACAAGTGTAGTTATAGATCCCATTGAAAAGCAATCAATGAAAACAAACTGTCCCCATTACCTAACATAATTATGCCTAAGAATGCTAAGCTTGCATCCTATTTTCCTCTACTGCAAAGAATAAAGTCAGCTTCCACAGGTTAGATTC
Organism: Paratinospora sagittata; assembly: GCA_035771175.1. Classification (NCBI taxonomy): domain Eukaryota; kingdom Viridiplantae; phylum Streptophyta; class Magnoliopsida; order Ranunculales; family Menispermaceae; genus Paratinospora; species Paratinospora sagittata. The sequence continues at coordinate 50,192,336 of CM069593.1, read as the reverse complement.
ACTACCCTTAGAAGGTGGGCCGATGGCATTGAGCAGAAGAAATCCTTGAGATTTTCCAACTAATGTTAAAAGCAGAATCAAGGCAACTAACGATTATCTGCACCCTTCTTGTTCTTTCTTTTCATCTTGGGTTTGTAGAGAAAAGATTGTAAGGCCAGGGACATGATCGAGTAGGATGTGATCCTGTTCTTTTTTGTTGAGTCAACAAGAAGCCCATTCGAAATAAGGGCAAAGAGCACCTCTTGTGACAGTCCAGTTGCCACAACCAAAGAAGAAGCTTCCTTGCTTTGGTCCAGGTTTTCGAATCAGGCGCTTGCAGCTTTTTACACCACAATAGCAGTATACTGGTCTCTCCTTGCTAGGGTCTACATTGTTTTGATGCAACTGAGACATTGATGGCTGCTTCGGCTTGTTTGGATAATGAGCTGTGCTTAATGAGCAATCAGGTGGCTGCTGATATGTAAGTGAATGATCAGAAGATTGCCACAATAATGAGTTAGTTATGGAGAATCTGAAGCCCAGATGCAAGAGGTGAGCAAGCAGCCGAGCGGTGTTCCTGGCATCATCCAGGCCACAGTGAGCTCGGCCTTCCCATGGAAGTCCGGCCAACTGGACAGCCTCTTTGAGATTGCAGCGAACACCACCAAATACCTCCTGAAATGGAACCTTCAAGTTAATCCACCTGCACATGGAAGAAAAGAGAAAACTAATTTAAAAAGAGAAAGAATCATAATATTTACTTGGAAGTCAGTAGATTTAGAAAAATTAAGTGTGAGGATGCCACAAGAAAGATTTCTTTCGATTCTTACCTGTTAAAATAAGGTGGCTTCCGAATTTTTTTGAAGCGGCACTCTGATTCCAACATTACCCGACAATCCCAGTTTGACCATGTAACCACTGCAAAATTTGTATGCTTAATTCCCTTGTCTTCAAGCCATTTATCATGCATAAGTAGTGCTTCACTTAGTGGAACACCTCTGTCCACCTTGTACAAAGAAGAGAGGGTACACAGTTGGAACTGGGTCCATGATTTTTAGTAGATTGGTAAAACAAACAACTTTGCTGCAATATAAGGGAGTTTTCACCAAAATATACATGCACAAGGAGAACTGCTTTAATCAAATTACAATCTCTACCAAATCAAATTACCTAAACAAAGAAATGAAGAACTGCTTTAATTGGAGGGAAGTGATTTTGAAGATATGCTATCACTAGCTAGTCATTTTAGAATCGAGTCTTGACTCCTTTTAAATAAGCAATTAAGTAAACTTCTATTTAAAAAAGGAGAAAAAAAGAAGCTAAAACTAGTTCCAACATAATGAGCAAAAGTTTTAATGAGATTGTCTTCTATGAACAACAATATGAAGATTTAGATATACTACTATTTATGCAATAATAAATTTTAGCTATTAAGTGACTATCGTCAAGCAGGACAGATCACAAAAGATTTGATCAGAATTGAGAACTTTTCTCTTTTAGTAGTTAATATGAGATTATTTTGTTAGCAACAATATATTAGGTTCAATACACACCATAGAACTCAAGTTCCTATGATTAGGAAGAAGTGCACATGACACCACCTACAAATTACATATTTTAAGATTGATGGTCATGAACAAAATTTTCAAAATCCAATGCCCAGGCCCATGCATGTTATCTACTGTTGTTGTTAATTCAGATGATCTCACAACTTGCTTAGCATGAGTCAAACCATTGAGCTATGGGCTCACCCCAATTTCAGTATCCCATTAAAGTGCTGCTCACACAGACCAGTGTTTTATTTTAAAAGATTTTGGAAAAAAAAAAAAAAAAACTAGCAAAGCAACGGATATCAAACACACCTGAATTTGCTGAATACCAGTCAGTTCCTTGCAGAAATCACTCAAATGCTGATGAAATGCAGGACGCACATATGTTTGAAATGAAGCTTCTAGTTGTCCTGTAACACTATTCACTAGAACAGATGGAAATTCAATGATCTCTTGAGGATGGGGATTCTTCTCCTTGTCACAGGTTGCCTCAAAGTCTATGACCACAAAATACTGAAACTCTTGAAGCTGGAAATCATGTGGTTTATCTAGAGAAATCATCTGTAAGGGCACATATTGATACTGATTTTCTACAGGAAAATTCATGTAATATAGTTGATGCTGAAAGGTAGGCAATGGGCTCTGCTGCACCTTTTGAGAGTTAGGATACCACATGCCAAACTCTTGATGATACATTGGTCTATGATAATTTCTACCGGGAGGTGTAAAAGAGTTGTTGCTAAATGAGCCTTCAGGTACAACAACTCCATTCCCTGGATGTGAACTGATTTCATCTTTGAGCCCAAGGGGATCTTCCATCGACTTCCCACTATCTTTCAGTTTGTAAGATAAAGCTTTACTCTGTTGCCATCTGAGGGAAAGCTCTATTTGCACTGTTTCTGCAATCAAAACAAAAGAAGTAAGCAATAGACATTTCTTCATCAAAAGGAATGTATATGAGGAAACAAACAGAGGCACATTTTATTCATGTGTTAGGTAATTAAAATTCACAAATAAAATACAAGTCTACTAATGCAGTTTTGATGTCCTAACACCAGCATGAGGCAACATAAATTGATTATGACAAATTTACAGCCCTGCACTATGCACAAGTATTATTCAAGAGATTATAAAAATATTTTTTCATTAATAGGAAAAGATTTAATGTATGAATTTCAACTTGTACGTTAAGGAAGTTAGATAAAATAATGTCTTAAACTATTGAACTATTGTAATAAATCACATATTTGTGAATTTAAAATAATAATCAAACCACTGTCTTGGTAAAATATTTGTATTTGGTAATATGTTTTAATTAAGAATTCAATAAGTAATTTTCGTCTTATCATTACATTTGTGCATGGATTTAAACAGATGCTCTTATAAATAAATTATATTACCATCAGTAATCAGTAATTCAATAAAGATATTTAAAAAAAAAAAAAATGTTGTCACTCTTCTAATCTTTTACTTCTTTATTCAAAGTCTATTAACATATGAAAACAATTAAGAAACTAAAACTTATAAACAAATCAGAATTTTTGATAAACTATAACCTCTTTACAAATCGGATTTTTGAAAAACTAGGGAACGAAGAGACAGACAGAGATGAGAGAACCAGAGAGAGAGACCGAGAAAGAGTGACGATACAAAGAGATCAACCAAAATAGGAAGAGACAGATCAGAAGAGAAACTTAGGAAAACTGAGATGAGAGAAGAGACCGAGATAGAAACAGAGGGAGAGCCCAACAGAAGGACACACGGCAAGGAGGAAGACAGAGACAGAAAGGCCAAAAGGAAACGGGAGGAAGGAAAAATTGGAGACAGTGAAGGGGAAAGTAGAAAGGGAAGCAACAGAGAGATCCCTGGACATGTGGCATTGGTATATAAAACTTGGAAATGGAGGAGTTCTCCATTTTTTATTTAGTATAAGATCCATGTCATGTATAAATGCAAATGTCGACCAAAAAAGGTAAGGGAATTTTTTGCTCTCTCTTGTTTTTGGATGGGTAAGTGGTGCGTTGAGTTTAATTTTTTACATAAAATTATTATATTTTAAAATTAAATTCTTTAAACTTTCAAACAATTGATTATAATTGCAACTTATATTTTCTTCTAATAACAATCATTTTTAAGATTAATGATATTATCATTGATATAAAATATCAAATTTCTTGTACATTTTTAATGTTGTATAGTTATCATAGTCACTAACTTTTTAAAATTGGAATAGTTAGAGACTTAAAGGCATGCCACAAGGGGCTCCTAGTGCTTATGCATAAGGCGAAGCACACGCTTGAGTGAATGCAAAGTGGAAAAATAAATAAAAATTACTATATATTCATCAAAAATAAAAATAATATGAATTAGGAAATATATGTTATACAGCAAAATGCTTCCATTTAGAATTAATATACCCCAAATGAAATAAAATTAAACAAAGTAGAGTTATTGTCATAGTTATGTTAACACTACAAGTATGCAATTGTTTATAACTCGTAAGTATATAACCATTCAACTCCATATTAAAATGCAGTATGTATAGATCATAACATTATAATCCTTAAAAATAATTGTTAGTAAAATTAAAACAAGAGTTCTAATTATAATCAATTATTTAAGAGTTCTAAGATTGTATCAAGGAAGCATATATACCAAGGAGCCTCTTTGAAGGGAGAATGCTAAGGCTTAAAATTCAAGAAGTCCCTTCCCAATTAAAATTACCCAACTGAACCATGTGGGGGATTAAGGTAAGTGTCCTAGAAAAAATTGGTCTATGTGCATCAAAAAGGACTTTAAAACTCAAAATATTGCTTAAGTGTTCCTTGCACCTGGGTTTAGGCACACAAAAGGGGCAATCAAACACATGCTGGAGTTGAGTACCCACCTGGGTGCCTATCAAGTTGTACCCACCTCAAGCAAGACACACTTGATGAGCATGCCTTATGCACCAAAGCCAAAAATCAAATAAGGAGAAAACGAAATGAAGCGGATGAACTACAGAAACACTATTGAAAGATACAATTCTAGCCCATTATAAAGAGAATATTAGACATTTAATAAAGAAAGACTCATAATGGTTACTTGTCCTGTTGAACATGACAAACCGTCACCCAATATCGCAATTACTATATGTTCAAAAACAAACCCCCAATGTTCCTTCCTTTAATCTTCATAAATTTCTACATTTGCTTGATCTTCTTACCCAAAATCTCTAGATTCTCTAACTTTCAGAAGGTCCTCATCAATTCACCAATCCTCCTGATATTTGAGTTCGCTACCTATTCCAACTCTAATTATCAAGTTTCAATACTAAGAATAAAATGAGCATGCAAAATATATATATATGAACAAAAAGAAATTGCATGGTAAATGAACTTTCTAGTTTCCATGTCACGTCCCAAAGCTTTGTCCCTGTACTAGACCGAAAAGACTTACCACGTTTGAAATTTGTTCATGATTTCAAAAGCTACTAACAAAGTAACAAGATAACATTAAACTTATCCATTTAAATTTTCTAATCCTTGACCAACTAGGTTGTAGTATTGCGAAACAACTTTGATCGACTAGATAATAGTTTTTCTTTCTAGTCTTCACTATCATTCCAAGGAAAGTCTTGAGTCAAATTTACAAGTACGCATGAGCTTCTAACAAAGATAAGTTATACAAAACTAAGCAAGACAGCATACACATGGTCAACACAATTTTGCCACCTTTCTAAAACACATTGATTCAAAAAGACAGAACCTCCTTTCAGGCTTTCAATGATCAGGTCCAAAGACCTAGGATATTGGTGGCAAATGTGATATTTGGTAATGGTCAAGATGACTTATTCTTATGACCACTTTGTTTAATCAACCCCTTCTACCTTTTAATATTTTGGAATACTAGATCTAGAATTCTATCTTCCCCCTCCTCAAACATTTGATATAACTGAAACTTTTATGCTCATCAAATGGCCTTCCAAACACATTTATTCTTGTATGGTAAAAGTTAATGAAACTTGAGACATCCAGAAGCCTTGAAAAGGCATCTTATAAAGTTGCTGCAAAATTACCTTCCTATGTACTACACTACACCCCCTCAACATGTATCTTATAGTTGATCAATCCTGAAAATATTTACCAATCTCTTACCAGTATTTGCTATTAGGTGAAAAAAAAACGAGTGTTGCTTTTCTCTTTCTCACAACTAGGGATCCAATATCTTGGCTATTTTAACATTATTTACCGAACCACATAAATTTTTGTATGTTCCTGCTTTTCATTTATTACGTATTCGTTGGATTTGTTCATTTAATTTGCATTCTACTTTGTTGTGCCCAACACACATAATGGTATAATATTGTAATAAATAATTTAGTTCATCAATATTATTAGTTGGCCATTTGGGATTGGTTTGGCTAACTTGAAAAAAAAAAAAAATTTAGTCAACTCAACTAAGTTGACCTTCAAGTAGTTAAGAATTCTTAACCCAACTCATTGAGTTAACTCAAAGTGAATTGTTATCTAAGTTTAAGACTCGATTATGAAACCCTTCCAAACCAACCATGGTTCAGTCAAGTATTATTCTTTTTTTGTCACATTGAGTTGATTCTATGAAGGATTGAATATTCACTTGATCTTGGTGGGTTAGTTTGGATTTTGGTTTCAAAACAACCAAGGCCAATCCTTAAACCCCTAATCTAATGTGTGCTTGGTTGAAAAAAAGCGAAGTCAAATCAATAAAGTGGTCCTACCAATCACATTGTACAAGTACCTAATAGAAAAAAGTGTTGGTTTGGCAGGAAGGCAGACTCTGCGATGTCCTTAGTGTTTTATCTCAATTCTTTATCCCATTTTTTATGGCTTGATTCGGTTGAAGGTTGGGGATGGGTCTTTGATTCGATTCTAGGAGAATTTGGTGTGGAGATATCACCCTCAAAGATGAACAACGTACTCTACACGTCATCTCTTCTGCTCACAACAAACTCATCTTCTTTTTTCTTTCTCCACCGTGATCTAGTGAGTCTAGCCCTAGGGATCCTAATTCAGCTTGGAACCTTCATTTTCGTAGAAATCTTAATGAATTCAAACTTGAGAACTTAGTGGACCTTTTAGGTAGAATTGATAACATCCAGTTGAGGGAAAGGTCTTATGACACCTGAGTGTGGATCTGTGATAAATCGGATTTCTTCACTTGCAAGTCTTTTATAACAGTATTCTTGTCCAACCACACATTCAGCCTTCCGCTTTCTTCACTTTTTTGTGGAAGTCTCGAATCCCAAGTAAGATTAAGGTCTTTGGGTGGTTGTCGTTCCTTGATAGAATTAATGTGTTTGATATCTTGCAAAGGAGATTGCCTTCCATGACATTGTCTCCGAGCTGGTGTGTGCTTTGCAAGAATGATGTTGAATCCATTGATCACTTTCTTCACTATCCTTTCCCTGGGTACTTGTGGCATACACTTCTACAGGAAGGTGGGTGGATGTGGGCCACTCCAAGGAGGTGTGTTGATATCCTTCAGTCTTATTCAGCTAGGCGCTTAGCAAGAAGAGGAGAAAAGTGTGGAACCATGCGGCAATGGCTCTTATTTGGTGCGTTTGGAATGAGAGGAATCAAAGAATTTTTAAAAGGGGTGCATAAACGGGGTTGATTTTGTTTGGGAGGAAATAAGATTTTAGAACTTCTTCTTGGTTGGTGTTGGATAGAGATTTTGAGTGCTTATACCTCTCTGATTTAGTTAGATTGGAGCACTTTATTTTAATTTGCCTCTTGAAATGTCCTTTTCTTTTCTTTTCTTTGTTTTGCCTTGAGGACTTCTTATTCTTCTCTTTGTACTGTTTCTTTTGGTGTTTAATGATATTGTCTCTTTCCTATAAAAAAAACGTACCTAATAGAAAAAGTGCAAGTCTATTGGTTACAGATTCATGTATGCGAAGTTGCGAACAACGTTTTATAGGGAGGTAAGTAACTTAATCCTAATTCGACTGAACAACTTAAAATGCGATACTTGAAAGATTTTCATCTCTAATATGACTGGCAACAGAATTGCTGCTTGAAACCCAAGAAAAATAGAAAAATGAACTAACTTCTTCAAAACACTCAAGATTGGAAACAACGAATTCTCTTAGGTTGTGTTTGGTTTGTATTTCAAAAACTGGGATACAATTAGCTGTATTAAAATTCAAAAAATGACTTTTTATCAGTTTCTGAAAACAGGTTGTTTTTTTAGTAAAATCTTTAAAAATTGGTTTCAAATTCAACCAACTAAACGCATTTTTTGTGTTTTCAGGCCTAAAAAACTAAATAAATGAAATTGAAGAGTAAGCCAAGCTCTAATGCCCGTTTGTAAATTGACGAGAAGATCACAAGACAACTTGTACGCATATGAAGTTGACACCCTCATGTTCCTTACAAAAGCAAATATATTAGCAAACAAAACATATAATGCCGTTGATTCTAGATACCCACATCAATCAAATGCACAGATAGTTCCTATTTAAGCAATATAATCATGAAAATTTTATCAGGGGCATAAACAAACATGTGTCCTGAGTGAGACCACAGTACTAGTAAACAGCAACCCTTTTGTAGCAAAAATATAATGTCTTCACCAAGAGATGCCAGTGACAGGAAATGGGCCTAACCGTCCTAATTCGTATGCCTATTCATAGAAAATTTATAACACATTACCACATAACAGAGAGCTCCCGATTATCTTCCAAATTCATATGAAGAAGGGAAACTAATTGATTTGTACATACCAGAATAGTTAGAACCAAGTAGTTAAATTCAGTATTCACCCCCTACCATAACTTTGAAAAAAATCTGAACTTCCCTAGACAATACTTGAAGTTGTACTTGCCGGATTACCCAGTGAACTAAAATGTTTGCAAAATATGAAAATCTTAAGTCATCTAGGGTAAAATTAAGCTAAGATTCATTGGCTTACAAAAGATTCTAAAGAAGGCGCAGAGATCATATCTGTACATTCAATTCCTAAACCACTTCAAGATTTTCAATTAAGAATAAGAAAAGAATCGCCACCGAAAAGACGAACGAATTTAAGATTGTGATATCCAAAACCTTCAAAATAATTATAATAACAACAAAGAAAGAATTTTTGCTGATCAATGTCACACCTTTTCATCCAAAAAAACAAAAAAGAAAACGGTGGAAAGACGGCTGAATCATCGAAAGATCATCATCCAAACAAACAAAAAACTTTAAAAAAATAAATAAATAAATAAAAAGAATCGTGTTCTGAAAATCGAACCTTTTTCGTTCTTCATCATCAATCATGATTTTGGAGTGTTGGCTTGATCTCTAAGAAAGCTCATCAATTCATTCTGCAACTCTCTTTTTAAAAAAAAAAAAAAACAAAAAATTAGGTTTCGTAGTAATTAACCGACAATAAAAAGAAGAACGCTAAAGAGAGAAAGAGAGATCTTATAAAATTACATTAGAAGATGAATGGTTTATAGAAGGAGAAGAGAAGAGGCGTTGTTTGTATGAACAATTCTTCTTCTTATTATTTAGCAGTATCAGCAACCCAACCTCTCTACAGACTTAATATGAAAAAAAGTAAATGTTGCAAAACAGAATCTCTTAAACTGGTAGAGTATAATAAGTTCCGGGTCAATTCTTCTCTCTTTGGTGCCCCCACCCCCACCCCCACCCCCAAACAAAGTTTGATTCTGACACTACTTTAATTCATTGTAATTTAGATGCCCTTTAATCGTTTATTTATTTTAATCAACTTATAAAACAAAATATGTATTTTAATCTGATAACTTTTTTTTCTTTTTCTTTTTAACCTATTAATTTTATTTTATTTTTTTTACCGAATTTTCGGCCCCTTCGAGGAGTCCTCCTATCTTTTGGATCGAGACTAGTCCTCTCAGAGTTTAAGGTTCTACAGGGATTTATAGACGCCTCTACTCACTCAAAATTTTTTGAACCTATTAATCTACTAACTCATGAAAAGTAAATAAAAAAACTTTAATACTAACTTGGAAAAGAAAAAAAAAAAACAGAGAAGTCCAAGTTAAGTAGAGTCCTATGTTTTATATACAGTATGTGTGAAAGAAGGTATTTAATATGTTTTAATAATGCTTTCTATATAGGAATAATTAATGGGTAATTTTAAATGTACCCACCTAAAACTAACTCTACCCATATCTATACTATATACTTAATAATTCACTCTAACGGAGGCTCTTCAACACGCCACTTCAGCAACAAATCCAACTGATCCACAACTATTCTTACAAATAACAATTTTGCCTAATTTTGTCCTCAGCCAAAAAACAATTTTCTATCTTCTCATATAAACAACAATTCTGCCTAATTTTCTGCCTAATTTGGTTGAAAAATGCCGTACTATATACTTAATAATTCATTCTAACGGAGGCTCTTCAACACGCCACTTCAGCAACAAATCCAACTGATCCACAACTATTCTTACAAACAACAATTTTGCCTAATTTTGTCCTCAGCCAAAAAACAATTTTCTATCTTCTCATATAAACAACAATTCTGCCTAATTTTCTGCCTAATTTGGTTGAAAAATGCCGTAGCCTGCCTAATTTTGTCAGCAACCGTTCTTGACTATGGCCCATGAAGTAGGTGTTATCTTAAGAAACTCACTATAAATGAAGTTTAAAACGTTCTTCGTTCTTCCCAGATGCAGAAGCAAAGGTAACTAGAGCGGAGCAAAATCCATACCATTCATTAAACCTCCGATCGTGCTATTTGATTCATTAGTGAAACTACTAAGGTATGTTTTCATTCATAGCAACCTTAATGAATTTTTTTTTTCTGATTCTCTTGCCGCATATGAATGATAAACTTTATTGTTATAAACAAACACCAAAAACAATAAAATATAGATAGAGATATAATAAGTTAACACGAGGAAGAAACTTCTTTAAAAAATTGTAAATCAGAAGAACAGAAGTGAAACTCCTTTTATGCCACTGTTGCAAACATAAGAGGAGAGAAAAGAGTCAACCAGAATTTAAGAAAGCAACTAACGAATAAAGATGCTACCTTAGCCAAAAATATCACATCAACACGGCAGAACTACCCCTGCAGAAGCCAAGGGGTCTATTTGATTTTTTTAGCATATGGTTGGGAGCATATCTGTCAAAGATATTCAAAAAATATGTCTGATAACGCGTTCCAACGAGGCCTCATTTCCGACCTTTCCATTCCCTTAAAAATCACCCACCTCTATCTATCCTGGCCCGCAATTCCTTCTTCTTCCCCTCCTAATTTTCCCCAAATTAATTTCCTTCACAATCGAAATCAAAAAACAAAGCAAGACGGAAGAGATAGAGAAATGGCTCAAAGAGATACAGAAAGAGATACAGAAAGAGATAGAGAGACAGAGAGAGAGAGAAATGGCTCAAAGAGACAAAGAAGAAACGGAACCCTCTCCCTCTGCGTCAACAACAGCGGCTTCGCCGGTAACCCTGCCACCAACATGTGCCAGAACTGCTTTAAAGCCTCAACCGCCACCGGAAACCTAACGCCTCGTACAGCTCCGGCCAAGGGAAACTGACCGGATTCCGGTGTCGGTGTGGAGATCTGTTTTGTTCCGAGCATAACGGGACCCTCTCCCTCTGCGTCAACAACAGCGGCTTCGCCGGTAACCCTGCCACCAACAACATGGACCCATGTGGTACTGCAGGTGCACGAAGTCGGACGAGCCCTCGTATTTTTTCGACGCGCCGTAGATGGGGTCGGTCATGGTGGTTTTGTTTTGGGTTTGTTGGTGGTGCGGCCATGGGCTCGAACCGAGAACAGGGAATGCGAGGAAAAATAGATAGAAAATGGCTAGGAACCGGAGTTGCGACACCGAGATTGGTGGCGCAGCCGTGGACAATGTTTTTAGGCGTCCGGGCTAACTGGGTGGGGGGTGGTGTTAAAAGAGTGATGTTGGAGCTTTTGTCACTCAACTATGTATATATATATGGGGGAAGGAATATTAATATTTATATTAAGTATTGGGATTAAAAGATTATGTTATGTTAGGGAGATGTGACAAAATTTTAATTTAATGTAATGTAATGAAATGTAAATATCTTATGGGGGAAGGAGCGGCAAAGCCATTGATTTCCAGGGGAAGGGGTGTGTGATAATGGAGGACAGATAGATTCCTAAAGTCTAGCTGTAATGGGAGACCCACACATCTCATTTGATCATCGCCTTTTTTGTTTCTCCAGAGCGGGAATTAATGTGATACAAGGCATTATCGGAATAATAACACCCTTTTTTTTTAAATTCTTCTGATTAACGTACAGAAGAAATCGCGCTTTATTGGGTTTCGCAACTCGCCGAAATATCCTTTTTATGTCCGATATATATATAATACTTTTTTCTCTTCTGCTTTCCTAGACGAGATTACGAAAAGGCCCTCCCTTTGTACTTTTTTCGGGACCGAGAGTGATGAGTGAGTGCAAATGGAGGTGCAAGCAATTGAGAGGGGTGTTTTTTAGTGAGTGAGTGGCGGAGAGATTTGCGGTGCAGTGAATGATGGGAAGGTGGTAGCCATCGAAACAGCTTAGTTAGAGAGTGATGGTGGTGTGGGTCCACGTACATTAGACGGAATTTTGGGGCCCACCGGCTTTCGAGTTCCCACGAACAGGGCGTGAACGCTCTTACTGACGGACGCTACAACTACAAGTCTATGGTGGACCGTACTAACATTTTAGTTAAAATAAAGAAAGAAAAAAATGCGCGGTCCCACCTGATCACTATTTTTTGCCACCTGTATATAATCACTGTGTCCCCCTACCTTCATTTGCCGTGCGACACTCTGATCAGAAGCTGTTCCCTTACTTTCTACTGTTGATTATGGTCTTCAAGATGTGTTCCACTTTTTAAAAAAAAGAAAAACATAAAAATCCCTTCATTTATTATATATCTAGGGGCAGCTAAATAAATTATAAAAAAATTATTTCTTATACAACAATAATTTATAGATTTTAATTTTTAATATTATCCTAATGTGAGTGTACCAAATTATTGTTTTAAGGTTCGGTCTTGCACGAATTAGAATGTATTCATTCGGTCATACAGACCGAATCTATAATTATTGGTTCGGGATGGTGGGATTCACGAAGACCTTAATATTATTTTGTCTGCCTTTGTATTAAAGTATTGTTAAAATAAGAAAGACAGTGAGGCAGAAGGTGTTAAAAATGACAGAAGGTGTTAAAAATAGTAGTACACTGTACTTAGAATATAGAGTGCAAAAGGGCCCCAAAGAGTTAGGAATCTGAAGTGGTAAGAAGGATTAATAATTGATTTCTAAAGTAATTAAAACAGTTTTTCTTCCTCTTTTTCAGATTAGGTCCTAATTTTTTGCAAAGATTTATATTAATGGGGGCCGTTAGGGTTTGGCGGGTAGTGAATTTTAAAAATAGTATAATAAAATATAGCGCTAATGACGGGCAGAAGGGGTACATAAAAAACAAGTGGGTGGGTGTTAGGAGAGAAAGAAGAAAAAGAGATGAGACATAAAGCACGTGTCTTTCAATACTTCTCTATCCACGCGTTCCAAACCATAAAGTTTAACATAATTAAACATATGATATACTAAAAATAAGGCTTTTATTTAAATTAAAATATTTGGTATGCTATGATTAGGAAGATTGTTAATTTTTAATTTATTTTTTATGAATTTGCTATTAGGGATTATAAGGAATTCTTATATTCTCTAAGAGGTGCATTGCCACTTAAACTACAAGTAATTAATTGGAAGTTTGATTTATTGATAGGGTTAGTTATATGATTGTCTAATGTCATATATGAAAATGTAATTATTGAATTATTGAATTATGGAAAGATTTTAAAAAAGGTTAATCTCATAATAATAGTGATGATCGAATAAATTAAAAAAAAATCAAATAATAAAATGGAAAAAGACAAGTTTATCCTTTTAAAATAGAGAGGGCAGCTTAATATTCCTAATTAATGAAGAGGGTATGTTGAAAATCATGTAAAAACAAAAAATAAAGAAAGAAGAAATAATGATAATCCTAATAAATGTATCTATCTTGCTTTGCTTTTCACCTAAGCCACTAAAAATAGAAAAAGTCTATTTATTTTGGTTGGAGTGTTGCCTTTTTCACCTTGAAAAGGTTGATAGATGTTTAAATGTAAGAGATTCTTGATGAAAAATAAAAGTAGGGTGGTGATGTGGGCCCAATTACTTCTTTAGATAAATTCCTTTTATATTATCTTCTTCTCAATTAGATGATCAAATGGGGAGATGGGGGGAAGATAATGACAAAGAAACAAATCAATAAGAATAATAATGTTCAATTAGCTTAATTAATTAATTAAAATGTTATATATTATTATATTTACATACAAGAAGAAGAAGCACCACTCAATCAAACAAAAGTTGACTCGGAACTGATATTTCAAAGACCACATTCATATTGATTAAATAATGTCAATTATCTTCTGAATAAGAAAGAATTATAGAAGTTGCTAACAATGTATTGGTTTGATGGTTCGAGTGGCTGATCTATTAACAAAAAGCTTCCATGCGCACCACAAAATTAATATTTTAAACAAACACTACTACTTTTGACACACCATGCTTATATTAATTAATTCTCTAATATTTATTCATGTTTAATTAATAGTTTTATTATTTTCATATATCTATTATTTTATACAACGACTTCTTGCACCTTGAAAAAGTTTTTTATTTCTTCGAATTCATACTTTGGTTGATTTTGTGTAATGATAATAGCAATTTTATGAGATCTACCATTTCATGAAACCTGACAAAAGATTTTGCAACCTTTGCACCTTTAGACTTTAGTACATGATAGGTAGTCATAATGAAAAATTATATAACTAATGAATGCTTTTCAGGTACAAATTATAAGCCAAAAATCTAATTAGTAAAGAAATGTGTTCGGGGATCTACAATCCAAGATGGACAGGTTTTTTTACGGACGGGATGTCGATCCCAATACGTTGTAGATATGAGGGTCACTTGGAGAACATTAGTCAAAATTGTTGGATTCTAAACTTATGTTGGCTACTTAATTTTACGGCGAGAAAAAAGTTACGCATTGGAAGTTATTTATACAAGATTCAGCTGTATGTAAAAAAAACTGTCCAAGAAGACGAATTACAGCTACTATCAAAAGAACTCGAAAAAGAAGTGAAAACAAAGATACAAAGATTGGGCGCTTTGTCGATGGAACTCTATGAAAGAGTTATTAATGATGTATGTCAAAACTTACCAATTATTATTGAATGCAACCCTTACTATTGTAAATACTGGAGGTTTGGCGAAATGTACATATGAAATTGTCTATCAATTACATGTTAATGTACATAATTTTGTTGAATTTTTCATATACAATTTACTCAATTTCTTCCGATTATAATAGTGATGACATGTATGGGTAATTTATTGTGATTTATATAGTTGTTACTAGACGTTATAAATGTGTTTTTCTCAAGTAATTGACCTCTTATTAGTTAATTGGTAATCGTCATCTACCAAATTCATTTTGATAATTTGGTCAACTTTAGCAATTATATTGATCCAATTTGCCTCACGTTTGGAGTATTGTATTATTTAAGCTACCTACCCATGGGCCATTGACTCAAAATAACATGACGACTCAACAAATAATATACACAAAAGAAAAGGTACTCAAAGCTGAAAATAATTAAAGAAACATTTCAAGTTAATGGTGGCTTTTTGGAGTAAAAAATGTAACGTAGTGGAAGGCTATTTGAATAAATGAATTCAATAAAAAACTACAAAAAGAAAGAAATAGAAACTGAAATTAATTACTCCCAGAGATCGAGAATAATAATTGACGATTAAATTGATAATTAAATGCTTAAACTCCTCATTGAAAGTCTTTAAAGAACTCGAAAAAATTGTCAAAACAAGGGTACAAACATTGAGCGTTTTGTCGATTGAACTTTATGAAAGAGTTATTAATGATGTATATCATATCATACCAATTATTATTGAATGCAACCCTTACTATTGTAAATAATAGCTATTTTGCGAAATGTACATATAAAATTGTTTATCAATTAAATGTTAATGTACATTATTTTGTTGAATTCTACATATACAATTTAATCGCTTTCTTCTTATTATATTAGTGAGGACATGTATGGATTTAGCTATAAAGATTATATATTTACTTTTATGTTTTAATTCAAAGTAAAGAGTCAAGGTTATAAATAACAACAAAATTTATTTTCGACAAAAAAAATAAAGATTAAGGAGAAGAAATAAAATTGTCAAGATGATATGAAATTTATTAGACATTGACGAAAGTTTTACATTTTAATGGACAAAGTACTAAACTAATGTCGTCTTTATTTTGACATTCCCCGTGTTTACTTCAAAGCAAAGAGACAAGGTCATAAATAACTACAAAATTTATTTCCATAAAAAAATAGATAAAAAAGAAGAAATAAAATTGTACAGGTAAACGGAAACTTATTAGAATTGACAAAACAATTTCGATTTTTATGAACAAATTACTAAACTAATTTAGTCTTTGTATTGACAAGTACCATGCAATTTTGATTTTTCAGGTTGATTCTTGCAAGTCTTCCAACGACGTCGAACCAAACAATCAACTGTAAGATTTAAAGATCACTATTGAGCATTGCATTTGTTTACTAATTTTTGTATCGTTGCCATTCATTTTTTAGTCATTTATTAGAAATCGTGGTGTCAAGAAATCGTTGTCCCCTTTGTATACAGTTCCAGAAAAAAAAATCAATAGACTATGTAGAAAGCAGAAAGTAAAGAGAAATATATTGAACTGGATTTTGATCTGTTTAGTGTCTATATAAATATCATCAATTAATCGTATAATTTCCATAATAGATTGCTTCCATTTATTATTTGAATTTGGATCTCAATTAGTACTGAAAAAGTGGCACCTTTGTAGCAATAATATGTAGCATACGTTACTTATATAAAATTTTGGTTCTAATAATAAATCACTTGAGAACCATAACGAGATTTCAAATTTTTGATAAGCTATACAACAAAATATTTTAATATATTATATGTTGCTGATAATTACTAATTTACTATTTTAGATGGATGAAATTGAAAGATGTAGAATTGCAAGATTACATAGAAGAACCATTATGAAAGAAAAAAGAATACAATTGCATCAAAGAGTTTGTCATAGGGGTGATGGAAGAAGACAATTACCTAGGAGTAGATTTCCTCCATATCATACATCAAGACAAAGTCCTCCTACAAATAGAAGTGATTCCGACAATACATCTACTACAAGTAAGAATAGCTATACAATTATTTTTTATTTTTTTTTAACTATTCGTAGTTTATAAATCTATTAAGAATAAAAACTAACAAGCATTTGTTCCTCATAGGAAGAGTTTTTGAGCCTTGGGATTTTGGGAAACCAACATATATATGTCAATATTGTGGTGCAGTTCTATGGTATGAAGAACGCGTTGACAAACACAAGACTTCACGAAATCCACAATTTTCACTTTGTTGTCAAGAAGGGAAAATACGTTTGGCTCTTTTGAAAGAAGCACCCAAATTTCTTCAAAATCTATTACGTTTTGATGGTGAAAAGAGATCAACCCACTTTAAGGAAAATATTAGGAGTTACAATTCAATATTTGCCTTCACTTCGATTGGTGGTAATATTGACAATCGCATAAATAATGGAAGTGGTCCATATGTTTTCCGACTAAGTGGACAGAATCATCATACAATTGGGTCATTTCTACCTATGAGTGGTGATAAACCGAAATTCGCGCAGTTATATATTTTTGATACGGAAAACGAAGTATCAAATAGAATGAGTGCATTTGGTGGAGATAGTAGTCAATCAAGATTAGATGCTCAGATAGTTGGGGAACTGTTGAAAATGGTTGATGAATACAATCCATTGGCAAAAGTTTTTAGGTCGGCCCGCGATCGTTTTCGAGAATCAGACTATCTGTCCGTTAGAATAAGATTGATTTCAGATCGGACAAACGATCAAAGAGAATATAATTTACCATCTGCGTCAGAAATTGCCGCTCTCATTGATCATAATGATACTAATGGTTCAAGAGATATAATTGTTGATCATAAATCCAATGGATTACAAAGGATCAGCGAACTACATCCATCTTTTATGGCTATGCAATACCCATTGTTATTTCCTTATGGTGAAGATGGCTTCTATACGGAACTTACGTATAGTCGTAATGATGGGAAACGCCAAACGAAGAGAAAACATATAACGATGAGAGAATATTACGCCTATAGAATACAACAAAGACTTAATCAAGCTCAAACAATTATATGTTCAGGCAGGTTGTTCCAACAATACATAGTTGATGCATATACATGTATTGAAGATGGTAGGTTGAAATGGGTTCGTGATAACCAACGACAATTAAGGGTAGAATTGTATAAAGGATTATGCGATGCAGTATTACGAGGAGACACCATACCATCATCTATTGGAAAACGTATTATACTGCCATCGAGTTTTACAGGCGGGCCACGATACATGGCACAAAATTTTCAAGATGCAATAGCTATTTGTAGATGGGCTGGGAATCCAGATTTATTTATTACATTCACATCTAATCCAAAATGGGCTGAGATACAAAGTATTTTGGAATTAATACCCGGTCAAAAGCCTGAAGAAAGACCAGATATTGTTTCAAGAGTATTCAAGATCAAACTTGACCAATTATTGAAAGATCTGGTGCAAGATAGTCATTTCGGAAAAGTTGCAGCAGGTACGTTACAAGTAAATATATTAACTTAATTTTTTAAATGTTTTATCTTAATTGTAATTTTTTTGCAAAAAAAAATCTCATACAGATTTGTTATTGCAGTTATCTACACAATAGAGTTTCAGAAAAGAGGGCTACCTCATGCTCATATACTACTTTTTCTGAATGCTGCTGACAAGTATCCTAACCCAATTGAAATTGACAAAATAATCTCGGCTGAAATCCCTAATAATGAAATAGATCTTATAGGATACAATGCTGTTGCACAATTTATGATGCATGGTCCATGTGGACGAGCACACATTAATGCATCGTGTATGACAAAAAATGGATGTTCTAAACACTTTCCTAAGAAGTTTCAAAGTGAAACTACAGTGGATGAAAACGGCTTTCCAATATACCGTAGAAGAGATGATTCAAGATTTGTTGTGAGGAATCACTTAAAACTTGATAATAGATTTGTAGTACCACACAATATTGATTTGGTGGTAAAGTACCAAGCACATATAAATGTTGAATGGTGTAATAGATCAAGGTCAATCAAGTATTTATTTAAATACATAAACAAAGGGCCTGATCAAGCTAGAGTAGTCTTAGAAGAGAATGTACATAATAATGGAGATAACATAACCGATATGCAGAAAACCGATGAAATAAAGTCATTTATGAATTGTCGTTATGTTTCTGCATCCGAAGCATGTTGGCGAATATATAAATTTGACATTCATCATCGAAGCCCTGGTATTGAAAGATTGGCTTTCCATCTACCAGATGAACATGCCGTGACTTTTACAGATAATGACTACCTAGATAATGTTGTTAATCGAAATGGTGTAGATAAGACTATGTTTACTCAGTGGATGAAAACAAATGAAATGTATGATGATGCTAGAGAGTTGACTTATGGAGACTTTCCAACAAAATGGGTATGGCATCAAACATGCAAGGAATGGCGAAGAAGAAAACAAGGAAAATGTGTTGGGCGCATCT
The DNA here is from genome assembly GCA_035771175.1 of Paratinospora sagittata. Taxonomy (NCBI): domain Eukaryota; kingdom Viridiplantae; phylum Streptophyta; class Magnoliopsida; order Ranunculales; family Menispermaceae; genus Paratinospora; species Paratinospora sagittata. The sequence goes on along the minus strand of CM069593.1, from coordinate 50,173,045 downwards.
TTTACGCCCATCCCACGTCAGGTGAGAAATTTTACCTTAGAATGCTGCTTAATGTTATTAAAGGAGCACGTAGTTTTGAAGAAATAAGAACAATTGCTGGGGTAACATATCCAACATATAAAGCTACATGCTATGCACTTGGCCTATTAGATGGAGACAAAGAATGGCATGATGCAATTCTTCAAGCAGCACAGTGGTCAACAGGCAATCAGTTGAGGGAATTATTCGTGACCCTATTATTATTTTGTGATGTTTCTGAGCCATTAAAACTATGGGACGAAAATTGGAATTTATTAGGCGAAGATATTTTGTTTCGCCAAAAGAATATTTTAGGGTTTGAAGATTTGCAGTTAACAGACTTACAATTGAAGAACTATACTCTTTATGAGATTGAGAAGATTCTAGAAAGAAACAATAGATCTCTTAAAGAGTTCCCGCCGTTGCCTATACCAGTTACTACATTGATTCACGACTTGAGTAACAGGTTGATCACAGAAGAACTATCATATGATAGAGCAAAATTGAAAGAGGAATACCTACAAATGCATGGAGGATTAAATGAAAAGCAAAAAAAAGTGCATGATGCTGTTATCCACTCTGTTGAACAAAAACGTGGTGAGCTCTATTTTGTGTCAGGTGCAGGAGGAACAGGCAAGACATATTTATACAAGACCATCATTGGACGTATAAGAGCAGAAGGAAACATTGTACTAGCGGTTGCATCTTCGGGCATTGCCGCGTTATTACTACCTGGTGGAAGAACTGCTCATTCAAGGTTTGCAATTCCAATTGATATCACTGAGACATCAACATGTGAAATTCGTCAAGGAACACAATTGGCAAATTTAATGAAAAAAACAAGCTTGATTATTTGGGATGAGGCACCTATGGACCATCGATATATTTTTGAAGCTGTTGATAGAACATTAAAAGATATTCTTCGGTTTGATGATGATTATTCGTCTGAGAAACCTTTTGGGGGAAAAACTGTTCTCTTAGGAGGCGACTTTAGACAAATACTACCAGTTATAAAAAATGGTAGTAAAAATGATGTTATGGCTGCCTCAATTAAAAGATCACATTTGTGGGACCAATGTAATGTCATTGTTCTTACTGAAAATATGAGAATCAGAGATAAATCAACCTTTACAGAGTGGGTGCTTTCAATCGGAGATGGAACATTGCCAAAGGTTGCCTTAGGTAATGAACAAGAACCAACCTGGATTAAAATACCTACAGATCTGCTGATAACTGGTGGAGATGATCCAATTGCAGCTATTGTCACAAGTACTTATCCTGATTTATTGAGACATCTCAAAGATCCAACATATTTAATATCCAGGGGAATACTAACCCTAACAAATGACATGGTTGATGAAATTAACTGTTTTGTAATGAAATCTCTTCCAGGAGAACAAGTAACTTATTTGAGCTCTGATACTATTTGCAAGTCTTCAAGACACATTCACGACCAAGATACATCATTTCCGGTTGAGTTCTTAAACAGTTTGAAATTCCCTGGTCTTCCAAATCATTCATTAGATTTAAAAATTGGTGTTCCTGTAATGTTATTGAGGAATATTAACCAGAGTGTAGGCCTGTGCAATGGAACGCGATTAATTATCACTCAATTAGCACCCTGGGTAATTGAAGCAAAAGTAATGACTGGATCAAACATCGGTGCAAAAGTTTTTATCCCAAGAATTATGATGTCTGCAACAGAATCAAAATGGCCTTTTATTTTGAAACGTCGTCAGTTTCCACTACGTGTTGCATTCTCCATGACAATCAATAAAAGCCAGGGTCAAACATTTGAGCATGCGGGCATATATTTACCAAAGCCTGTATTTAGTCATGGGCAATTATATGTTGCTGTCTCAAGAGTTACATCACGAGGGGGGTTAAAAATACTAATAAATAATAACAACCCCGAAGTTGACGGCTACACAAAAAATATTGTCTATGAAGAACTATTGTTGTCATGACCTAAAAGGTAACCTACACCTATATGATAACTTGCATTATCAACATGTTGCGTATGAGTATGGTTACGTAACAAACATGTCATTTTATGCAGATGAATAAGAAGGCAATAATCTATACATTCCTCAAAGACATCAAGAATGACAAAATTGATTGGCACATTAGAGTAAGAGTTACAAGACAGTGGGAGTCAAGAAATATCAGAAGCAATAATGAACTCATTTCATTAGACATCATCTTACTCGACGAACAAGTAAGCATAAAAGTACCATTATTAATATTATTACATACTGCTTGCATTTGTTTATATTAAAAAGTATTGCGATAACGTTTTTTGTTTTTTCAGAATGATCACATCCATGCATCAATTAATAAAACATTGGTTCCAAGATTTAGATCTATAATTGAAGAAGGGAAAGTCTACAAAATCTCAAATTTTAAAGTAACTGCCAACAAGCCCACATATAGGGTTGTACCTCATGAATACATGATATAATTTCTCTCATCAACTTCAATAATAGAACTATCAAGTGTTGATTGTATAATAAGGAGTCATCGTTTTGACTATGTGCAACTTGATGACATCAACTCTCGCATGAACAACAACAATCAACTTTCAGGTAAAAAATAATCCATTATTTTATATTTATTATTATTTATAAACATTGTTGTAGACTAATCCCATGTGACATTTTTATTTTGTTAAAAAAAAAACAGATATAATAGGACAAGTTACTGCAGTCAATACTATTGTTGATCAAAATGTTGATGGAAGAATAGTGAAAAAAAGAAATATGGAGCTTCTTACTACATGGTAATTACTTATATATCAAAATTAAATCATACTTGCATGATGTTTTATATAACGTTCAAAATCAATTTTAGAATAACAATTGGATTTCATTGTATCACAGGGGTGAAAAAGGTAACGTCACTTTTTGGGGCGATAAAACTGAATGTATAGATCACCAAGCTTTGATGCAAAGTCATGTGCCATTAGTTGTCATTTTAACATCAACAACAATGAAACGTTTTAAAGGTAACAACCTATATTTTCATAATTATTAATCTTGCTCTTACAAAATGGTATAACCAGTTTGAAATCCAAACTAACCAAAAATATTTCTTATTAACTGTAGATGAGCTCTCTTTTGGTATAACCAGTTCAAGTAAGATATACTTCAATCTTGATGTTCCAGAAGTCAAAGACTTCATTGTTAACAGGTATGCTGACAGTTCGACATATCTTATAGTTGCATTGAATTGTATTTGTGTTAATTACCTACAAAACAACTATTGCAAGGGAAACGGGAAAAATACGTCTGCTGCAACTACCACCAGTAGCAAAAAAGGATATTGACATTGTTTCATCTGATCGCAAAACTTTAGCAGAAATTAAAACCATAAGATCAGAAAATGAAACAGAGGTAAGTATCTCACTTTTTAGCTGTATTTGTTTCTATATATAATAATAGTTTGTGTATCTACATTACAATAATATTGTCAAAATAACCATTTATGCATTCAGGTCATATTAGTTGCATGCAAAGCTATAATCACTTCTATAAATGTCGACCGTGGTTGGAACTATATATCTTGCAATCAATGCTCAAAGAAATTGATCCGTTTAGATCATACTTTTTGGTGTGAGAAATGCAATGTCGAAGTTAAATTTCCAAAACCGAGGTAAACATAATATCTAAATACTATTTCTTCAATTCATTCAATATACAATAAAATAACCCAAAAACAAAAATTAAGCCTAACCTAACTATTTTACTATCATTAACCAAGATATAAGTTGCAAGTTCAAGTTGAAGATAGTTCTACGTCTACGACATTTGTTATTTTCGATAGAGTTGCAGAGAATATATTACAAAAGCCTCTTTCAAAAGATTATAATGATCTCAATCAGGTACATAAAGGGTTCACATAATATTTTATATATCTATGACCCTTACAATTCTGCTATCAAAGTATTACTTATTTAATTATTTTCAATACTAACAGGATGATATACAGAAAGAATTGCTTGCATCCTGTGAACCATTGATTGGGCAAAGTTATATCTTCAAGGTAAGACTTAACCGCTATAACCTAATAGATGGCAATGAAAATTATGCCGTCTCGAGTATGTTACACGACAAGTTAGAGGACGTCACCTCACCAAGACGAAGCACTGAAAATAACGAAAGCGGATCAAAAAAAAATTGTTTGCAAATGTAAGTGGATTCATTATTTATAATAATTTGCCGATCTGACATTTTGTTTCTTACCAGTTATATAAAAATTGAATTGTTTGCAGCAAAGAAGAAGAAGAAGAAAAGAAGAAGAAGCAGAAAAAAAACAAATAAACTCAACATATGTAATGACTTTGACTTTGACCAGTTGTTCATTTCGTTTATATATGTTATAAGTTTTCAAACTATTTCGTTGTTGCATCATCATATATGTAATGTTAGTCATCTTTTTGTCATATGTATGGACTTATAAAGGTTGTAAATAAATGCATGACTATGAGTTTTACATTATGTAATTTGATGGTATTTTATTAATAGAAACTTTAAAAGAAATAGAATGATTTTTCTTTTTGTTTCGCAAAATTTCATGCATCATAAATTTCCATCAAAATGTTACGATGATATATATATGATCAAATATTTAAACACACCTATAATAGTGAAAAAATTATAGATGAATTTTTTTTAATTCGTATAGACAACAAATGATGAACGCTATATAATTATATTTTAATCAATTAGTTAATATTATTCTTAACATGAATATTATTTACACAGAAGGTTAGCAGTTTTAGTAAATCTAAATTGAGTCTATAGTAGTATTACCTTAAATTGTTTTTCCCTTACTATATTACCAAATTAATTACAAAACATAGGCAACTAAAAAAAAATACAACTATTACAATAGAGGATCAACGTTTAACATAACCCAAAAAACATTCGCAACATTATATTTAAATAATTTTATCCCCTCAAAATTAAATACTATCTAATACTATTATCCTTTTAAATACAAACAATAAATAACAAAGGTAAGTAAAGAGCAAGCCATACATAATTGAATGTCAAGGTTATGATTATTAGAAAATCATTTATTAATTTCGATAATTGTATCCTTATTTATTTAAGGCTCCCTTACATATTCAACTTTAGCATAATTACACCAAACTTTTGATATATAGATTTGACCAAATTTCTTCACAAACTGTTGAAAAACGTGACACCACTTTAGCTGAAGACAAAGTTGTCGTATCTTAATTAATAAATGATATTCTCGCATGTTGTGTTATCCCCTATAAGTTGCATCAATTATATGTAGCAGAAACGTAAATTGATTGTAGAGACATCTGCCTAATATTGTTATAGAATATCATGGAAAATATGTATTCTAATTGCAAAGTAAATTAACTTTGAAAAGGTAAAATGTTATTAAAAGCTTTATGAAAACTTTAATAGAATTATTAGTCATTATTCAATAAATCATTGAAGAAGCCCTATCAATAAATCATTAATTATAAGCAAGCGCCACGTAAAGTTTGTGGACAAACAACAATATATAACAAAAAAGTAATTGTTGATAAACTGTTAATTTAAACGAGAAATAGTAACTGGGTGCCACTCTAGCATCATTTCCTTTCTTTTCTTGCAGTTGGTTTCCTTTCTTTTCATGCACTTGGCCTTGAACCAAGCCTGCCTTAGTTTCTTTGTTTTCTCCTGCAGATCCACCTCTGGCATCTCTTCCATCAACTTTCTTTCTTCCTCCAATAACCTCAAAGCGTCTTTTATCTTCATATCTCCACCAATCCCTTCTCCTTCCCCCATTTCCTGCAGTACATAATTAATTAACAAGTAATTATATTAATCAGAACCTCCCCAAGTTAAGATATCAAAATACTTATAAAGATCAATATATAATGATGATAAATACCTGAACATTGTTGATAACGGTCTGCAAGCTGATCAACTTTTTGTAATGCCATTTCCTTTCTTCCTCCAATAACCTCAAAGCGTCTCTTATCTTCATATCTCCACCAACCCCTTCTCCTTCCCCCATTTCCTGCAGTACATAATAAATTAAGAAGTAATTATATTAATCAGAACCTCCCCAAGTTAAGATATCAAAATACTTATAAAGATCAATATATAATGATGACAAATACCTGAACATTTTTGATAAGGGTCTGCAAGCTCATCAACTTTCTGTGAGGCCATCTACGGATGCCCAATTCCCTGCACCTCCTCTTCAGCAAGGTTAAGCCTACTTTAAGTTCTTTTGCAGCTTCTGATATGGGCATGTAGAAGTAGCGTGAAATGGTAGTGCGTGATAAAGACTCACTCTTCAGTTTCGTCATCGATTCCACATAATCACAACCAGTACTGCTGCAGCTAATCATCCCCTCTCCATTTTCATGCATGACAATCTGTTGTTTCTCCGCTTCTAATCCAATCCTCATTTGATTCAAACCTCCAAAGCCCTTCTCCCATCCACTACTGCTCCTCATACTCCCTATACAAATGACAATAGCAAATTAATCAACACAAAGAGGATGAAATTGCCATTCTATTAATAATAAAGTAGAATATAAAGTGGATTGAGCATTGATACTCACCTTGAAGTTCAGGGTCATCTTCATCCATTGAAGAATTCATGAAGGGCTGTAAACCATATTCCAGAAGAGGCTCCCGCGTATATGGGCTGCTACCAAAACTTGAACAGCTGAAATCAAGTTGGTGGAATTGGTTTGAGAAGAGAAATGGGTCTTCTCCAATATCCACCATGTCCCTGTTAGCTGTGAAGTTCATCATCATCATCAGTGACAACAAAATCACAATAAAAAACTTTACACAAAAAAAATACCCAACATGGATTCAGATAGAAAGAAAACTAAAAAAAAAACAAACTTTCTTAACAAGCATAATTGGGAGATTTCTCTTAAAAGCCAAACCAGAACAATAAAAAAAAATTACGAAAAACAAAAGAAAAAAGAAAGAAGTGAGGAACTGACGCCATGGTGGAGGGCTGGTAATGCAGTAAGAAATGATGGGCAGCTGCTCCTTCGCCGGATGTGGCTGCAACTCATCCTATTTCGGCGCCGGAGCTCCTCCTCCTCCTCCTGCCATAATCTTTCTTCTCTTCTCTCTCCAAGAAACTCAATTACCAACTCCACTACCCCCAACAAATAAGACTAGCAGTAGTAGACCTCACTCAAAAGAACCAACAAGCGTGCGGATGAACCGACACGCGTGCGGATGAACAGGAGGGGTGTGCTAATGAACAGCAAATCGTGCGTATGAACAGGAGGGCATCCTAAACCCTAAACCCTAAACCCTAAAACCCTAAAACCCTAAACCCTAAACCCTAAACCCTAAATCCTAAACCCTAACTGTATGAGTTAATTATTTTTATATTGTTATTTCATGTCATAGATGGCTTTGGTCGTCAGCTGGGAAGCTTTTGGTCCTTTCTAATTGCAGCGAATGTTTTACCCTTTCTCATTTAAGTGATCTTCTATGGAAGTCTAAAGATGTTGGGAGAGTGGCCTTTTTTGCTACTGTTTGGTCCGAGAGGAATCTTAGAATTTTTGAAGGCAAAGCCAACATGGCTCTTAATGTTCGGGAGTGTTCGAAATTGCGAACCAACCATAGCACTCTCATTCATGTTACTATCAGTATTCAAGGCAACATTTTGATTTGCATTGTAGATTTCTTTCATTAAAGATAAAATATGTGAATTCTCTGGTAAACCCTTATAAGATATGTTTGGCAAAAAGCTTTTACCTTGACTATCATCTGCAATACTCTTGAAATTGTCTCTCTCATGTCGAAGCTCTGTCTTTGTTGTCCAAGCCTGTGCCAATAACTTGAGTAATTTATCATTTTCTTGCCTCAATTTCCTCATCTCCTCAGTCAGATCTCTTATCGAGCTTTCCATGCAAGCAGAACGATAGTCTCTGGCCTCAGCCTCTTCATTAATTTTTTTCGTCAAAGTCTCAAACTTCTTTTGGACTTGAACATTTTGATTTGAATACTCCAACACATGCTTTAACTCTTAGAATATCATATGGTAGAGTAATGTTGCCTTAATAAAAACATAAGCAACACAAAAGTTTAAACAAAATCATAGGTTGGCTTAAAAAAATGCTTAATGTGAATATGATTAAACCCAAAATTGTTCTATCACTTACCTCTGAAGAATGGCGGCAAGCTTCTTCCCATTTCTCCTCTCTTCACATCAACAAATATTTTTCTATTGTTGCATTGGGGATGTCAACGAACTTATCTTTATTCCCCCTTAAACTAGACCCATGCAAGAAAACCAGATCCTCATCGTTGTTTGTTGCTTTTACTTTCTCCTGTTGTTCTATTTCATCTTTGTTTCCCGAAGACATTGCTACAAATTTTACTTTGCCTCTACAACCTTTCAAACTCTTAAGTGAATCAGATCTACCTAAAGATTGTTCACTTCTCTTTTTTTTGTTTATATGGTCCAATAAAATTGCTTGAATACCACCATCACATTTTTGTCCCACCCCTGTTTCACTTCCTGCAGTAGTGTCTACAAACATTGTCTTTTTCATTTTTTTTTGCAGACGAGTTGATGGAATGTTCTTGACATCTATTGGTTTGCAGTCTGCCTTCATTGTTAACACCATTGTTGGTACTCATATCTGCACCATGAACAAATCAACTTGCAACCAACATACACCAATTATGACTTTTATGTCATGTGATATGAAGTTATTCATTGTTAAAAGTAATAAATTGTCATAATGTGTCAATGTTGGTCTCTTTTCTTATTTACATTGTTTAAACCATATTTAGCTATACAAATATATATATATCTCCATCTCCATACATTCTAAATTTAACTTTGGCCTCAGCTGGTGAACTTTTACAAACATGTTCCCCATGAACAAAGTCCAGTAAACACTGGAATGTAATAAATTTCCTTCTGAACACTACTCATATTTATACTCACAAAGACAATGTAGTAGTCGTTATCCTCATACGTGAAGAAACAATCTCGAAACTTCATTCCCTACATCACTGACTTTCGAGTTTTTGTTTCTCTTTTCTTAAAGCCAATTTTGTTTGTAATTGACAATAAAATTCAACATCGAGTTCATGCCAAATCAAACAACAATTCTATTCAAATAAACAAGATTTTACATTTCTTTCCACAAAATGGAGGAGATCGACCATTGCAAATCTTACACAGAGCAAATGACTATAAATATATGATATATATATATACGCTACATTCAGAATTCAACTGTGGTCCACTTATTGAAGAGCCACTTCAGGCTACACCGACACATTAAACTCTTCTTGCACAGCCTCCCACCTTGCCCTGGCAACAACACCCTCATGAGCGGGTACATAGTCCTAACCACCAAAAGGGACAAAAAGACCAAAATTCAGTATACTAATTTAACAAAGTGAATTACTTTTATATATCTATGCTTTGTATTGATGAGCAACAATCGAACTTGAAGGACTAATTTATTGAAGAAAATAAAACCTCGAGTTTCTGTAAGAGCTCCTTTGCATTTGGAGCCGAAACGACTATGTGACGTTGAGACATTTTAATGAACCCATCATCCACTGCTTTATCTATGAAGGTAAGTAGATCATTGTAGTACCCATCAACATTAAGCAACCCCACCTGCAGCTTACTTACGACTACTTAGTAAAGCTTGGAAAAACATGAATTATATATACGCATCCAACCGTGATGGTGGGGGACCGTTCAGCGCCCGTACCCAGCTTAGCTTGAGTTTTTTACATATATATATATATAGCTAGATAGATAAATGAATGCAGTGGGTTTTGATTTGCTTACAGGTTTGTCATGGATCCCAAGTTGCGCCCAGCTAATGACCTCCAATAACTCTTCCAATGTCCCATAACCACCTGTATAGTTATTGAAATAGAAATCCTTTATAGCCTTTTTCGAAGGTTAACTTATATGTGATAATATATTCTGATTAAAGTGATAACAATTCCAACTGAAACAAAAGACCTGGTAATGCAATAAAGCAATCAGAATGGCAAGCCATTTCAGCTTTCCTTTTGTGCATGTCGGCAACTACTCTTAATTCCCCAACTGTCTCTCCAACTATCTGATCCCATGAAATGATAATGAGAAAATACTTAGGAAAAAGTAAAATGAGAACTTCATTTAAGCATAATGCGATTACAAACCTCTTTGCACATAAGCATTTTGGGAATAATTCTGTCCACAAAATCCACCAACAAACATAAATTAAAAAAGGAGCCTCAAAAAATAAACAAAACTCCTGAAAAATATATGATAAAAATAGATTATTTATGTACTTGGTCCTTAATATTACTTACCCAAGAACATGTCCTCCACCTTGATAAACAGCCTGAGAAACCAAACCCATCAAACCCACACTCGCACCACCATAAACAAGGTTCAAATTCCTTGAAATCTTCAAACAATTAACACACTTCAATATTAAACAATGAGGCACATATGACATAGCCCACCAACCAAACCATGCCAAAGAAAACAAGTCGTAGGAACAAAATAAAAAAACGTTTGTACAATCATTAATAAATTACCAGCTCTTCACCTAACTCAAGAGTAGCGTTTCTGTAACAATCTCTTTTCCCGGCCCTACTCCCACAAAACACACAAACACTTCGAAACCTTGACTTCACTATCTCCTTCTCCATGCTTATCAATCACTTAATTTTTTTCCGCTCCGCTCAAATATCTCTTCCAACGTTTGTAAGTTCTCCTCCTATCTATACAAAAGAAACGAACACAGGAAGGTGACTCTTCACTGGTCTCTGCTGACAAGAGGAGAGCAAATTGCCAATCTGTTAAGGGCTGCAACCAAAACTTCAACTCTTCAAGGTGATGACCGTGCTGATGAACATGACCGACAAGGTGTGCTGAGGAGCGTACTGATGAACAGGACCGACAAGCATGTGGATGAACAGCCGACACCAGTGTGGATGAGCAGGAAAGCGTGCTGACAAAAGTCAGCAAGTGTGGCTGCAGGTGTTGCGCTTCTAAGATAGGTCCTTGAAGCAATTCCTACATATTTTCTTTTGGTTTTCCAAATCCCTAAAATGGTGGCCACAATCATTGAGCGTCTGATGAGGAATTTTTGGAAGGGTGAGGATAAAGCTACAGGGGCACATCTAGTAGAAGAGGGAGATGGTCAAAAGAGGTCTTGATCACAGTGGGCTAGCTATTGGGGATTTGATCAACAGGAACAAAGCATTGTTAGCAAATGGTTGTGGAGGTTCGTTGAGGAGGACTCTCTATGGGTTAAAGTCATTAATGATGAAGTTACAAGACCATCTGTATGATTACGGGCTCCAACCTCAAATTGTGGATAATGAAGATCGGCCTTTTCTCGAAATCGATGAAACTTTCGTTTATTGTTGGTCTTCAAGAGAAACAAGCCCGCTAATGGTTTATTGGTCCATCATTGGTCGACCTACTATAAGAGTCGTTCTAGATGACGAAGCGGAGACTAGGTACCCTGAAAATTTGTATGATGTTTTTTGGCACGACCTTATGGAGTCCGGTCTGCCAGTAATTTCAACATATGTACCATATTATTATGCGTGGGCGTATTAAATTAATGTATACCTCTAAATGTGCGTGCATGTGTATATATATATGTATATATGTATATATGTATATATGTATATATGTATATAACTCATAATAGATGTATAAATGTAATATAACCTATGAATATAAAAATATGTAATATTAGATAAATGTTATATGACACTTTACTTTTGTATATTATACAATTAAATGAAGAAGACATACAACCACCTATATATTTCAAGCATGAATTTACCTAGCTATATAGTGTTTGTTTGTTGCAAAACTTTGAATAATAATAAGAAGCAGATATTTATATAAATATTTGTTAAATAAGTAAGCGTCACGTGATAATTAATTACATTTTCTAATTACACACCAATGAGCAGTTTGGTATATGTCATTGTAAATACCTCTCACTATTTGTTTTTTTCTTTTCTTTCATCTCTTTCTTCTTTTGTTTTTTTTCTCAACCACTTCTCCTTTTCATTTCTCCAGCAATCACTCTCTATCTCTTGCTTCAACATATGTAATGACTTTGACTTTGACCAGTTGTTCATTTCGTTTATATATGTGATAAGTTTCCAAAACCATTTCGTTGTTGCATCATCATATATGTAATGTTAGTCATCATTTTGTCATATTTATGTACTTATAAAGGTTGTAAATAAATGTATGACTACGAATTTTACATTATCTAATTTAATGGTATTTTATTAATAGAAGCTTTAAAAGAAATAGAATGATTTTTCTTTTTGTTTGACAAAAATTCATGCATCATAAATTTCAATCAAAATGTTACGATGATATATATATGATCAAATATTTATATCAACCTATAATAGTGAAAAATTGAAGATGAATTTTTTTTTTAATTCGTATAGACAACAAATGATGAATGCTATATAATTATATTTTAATCAATTAGTTAATATTATTCTTAACATCAATATTATTTACACAGAATGGTAGCATTTTTAGTAAATCTAAATTGAGTCTATAGTAGTATTATTTTATTAACGCCGCCCATCGGACGGGCCTACAAACTTGTTCTTTATAATTTTTCAACAATGGGTGATAAATAACAAATATGCATAATAAATGTTTTTGGTGAATACATTTAGAATTACCCATAATTTAATATTAAAAAATGTGTAAATGCCTTTTGCTGTGACCAAAAAAAAGGGGTAAAACAATGTCTTATTAATTTTAAAAATTATGTGGGAACATAAGGATAAAACATTAAGAGTAAGAAGGGTACAATGTATAGATCCAAGGTATATATAATCTTCAAAATAAACATAGTTTCATTTTAAATTTAGAATTTTGCTAAGAAAAAAAAAGATGATGTCTTGACAACATGCAATATTTAAATGGAAAAAGGAAAAAAATAAAATAAAATAAAATATATATATATAATTAAATGAGATGCATTTTTAAGATAGAATCAATCAAGTATTATCTGGTTTTTCAAGTTGGCGTAACTAGTAAGCTGCTTTCTCATGAAGCTAAAACCCTGATCTTGGAAAGTTTTGAATGTGTTAAGTTGATAAGTATGCTGGCCTTTGAGGAAGGTGATGGTAATATGACAAATGCACAATAAAAACATGCCTGGCTGAAAGATAACAAAGGTGAAAGTATTTCTTGTTCAGATCCATGTTGAAAAAATTACATCTTGGAAAGCATTTCTTGAATGAAATCTGAAACAAAACTCCACAAATATTTGATGCAATCCACATGGTTCATTAAAAAAAGAAGGTATAAAACATACATCTTACATACAACTTGTTTGAAAGATTACATGTAAAATTTAACTCGAGAGAACGGGAAATGGCGAATGTAAACTTTAAGAGATACCTTTACCATTTTAAACAATGTAGATAATAGAAGGATGACCTGTGTTTCTTCTTGTCATAAACCTATAGTTTAAGAAGGAAATTAATGGTACAGAGGAGATGTTTAAGGGTTTAATTCATTTGATTTCTGCAGATTTGAAAAGCTCCCTCCATTTATTGGTGTTGCTTCCTGGTCCTTCACCCTGCAAATATGTCCAATATTTCAGCACAACAAAGTGTAATTGTTCCTGTAAAAACATTACAACGCAGTCGTCTAATATTTCAAAACAGGAGAAAAGAATACTGCAAATTTCAATTAGTAAATACCACGACCGAGTTGATTTCATATATTTGGCCCTCGGTGACTTCTATGTCCAATGCCTGTATGCAAGCTTCTGCCACTACAAGTCTACTAACCTCTCCCACAAGCTTATCACCTGAAATTGAAGAAAAGTTGAAACCAAGCATATGAAATATTATACCCTATTTTGTAACTCATTTAAATTACATGTATTTAAAGGTTACCACTCGCCTTTTTTTTTTTTTTAAGCTCTAATACTGAAACATAACTAATGAAAGTGCAATGAAAAGAATTAAACACTGAGTCAACCATAAACAAGCACCAAATGTGCAACAAGTTGAGAATGAAGCAATCATCCAAAACAAAAAGGACAATAAAACATTTACTTTTCATATTCCTTGCTTGTTGAATAATAACTTTTTATCAAATACCAAGAGAAAAAAGGAAACGAGAGAAATTGATTTTCAATATGATATTATTAACATTTAAATATAAAATCAAGATTACAGCTTATATTAGGTTCGGATAATATCAGATGAGGAAAATAAGTTAAAAAAAAAAATGAAGCATACAACATATGTAAACCTGATGATGAAATAACTACTGAATCCTTATAGTTCTAGAAATACTTTCAGACAACCATTCCACACCACTATATTCATGTAAGTCATTATCATGGAATTGCATTGAAACAATTACATAATGAAGGAGAAACATTAGTTCTCACTTGGAGGAAGGAAACATACCTTGACCTATAAGAACTGCACGGCGTTGTCCAGCGGTTGCTTTCAGCAAGGTATTCAGATCATATGAAGTATATGGTCCATCTGTTAATCTTCCAGCTCTAATGCACAGATAAAACCAAAAGATCAGAGAAAATAAACAGAAAGGAAGTTTTTCTTAGACGATACTACCTTTCTTAACTCCCAACTGCAAGAAAAAACAGCACACCAATAGACCTGATTATTGTAAAGGGAAGCTTCGAATTGCAAAGATAATCCTCCCCCATTTTCTTAAACTTGAGTACACCAAAGAGGTTCATGATGCTGTAAAAAGAATTGATTCACGAGATCAAAAGCCAACACAAATGCTCACCTTTATCACCTTGCAACAGAGAAAGAACATAGTAACCCCCACTAGCTATTAGGCTTTTTAGATTTGCGGTTTACATACCTCCATGGTAGTTCATTGAACTTAGTAACTCCCACTGATGAAACTAGCACAACCCTCTTCACCGTTGGAGGCAATGCAGACACAAGGTTTCGAACACCCTCCCAATCTTCAAAAACAGAACGACCATTAAGCGATAAGTAAAAAAAAATTAAAGAAAAAACAAATTAGGTTAAGTATTTGTAAGTCTTGAACATTAGCACACTCAATTTGAGGCAAAAGACAAACAATCTTTAAAATATTGATATTTGATATGATGAAATTGTGAAAAGAGAATAGAGGTCTGGAGTGCGAGACTCAAAAAACATCTAAGAAATGGGTTAGTTACAAAATTAGAAATTTCAGGATTTCGGGTTTAGGGTTTAGGTTCATGATTCGAATACAATTTTCTATATCCGAAAATCCAAAAACAAAGAAAACGTATTTGGTCAGTTGTATTCGAAAACAGTTTTTGAGAATTTTACTATGAAACAGCATGTTTTCAGAAAACAATAAAAAGTAGTTTTTCTGGATTTTTGTTTTCAAATTGTATTCTTGTGTTTGAGTCACAAACTAAACACACTCACATTATATAAAGAAGAAAAAAAGGATTTTACTTACTGAAATTAAATGTGACAACAAATATACCAATCACAGTTAATAAGCAAAAAGGAAATTTTACGAAGAACGCATTATCCTGACCTACTCTTTCTGGTGTATTGTTTCCATCCCATCGCTTAGAAGGAAAAGCTGTTGTTCCAGTGCAGAAAATTACGTGAGTCACTCCCTGCAAAACAAGTTTCTTACAATTCAAACTTTGCAGAACACAAATCAGTAATTATACTATCTGAACCCTAATTCTTGAACTTCATCAAAGCTAAAACATTCTTGAGTGCAAACCTCAAATATGGCTGGATCCAAATCATTTGGGTTCCTAGTGTCGCCTTTCCATACCTATCAAGTGCAAATCTATTTAGTTACCCAATTTGTACCCTGACAGAAGAGTAAAAAGTTCAAGCATAATAATCTTCACTCAACCTAACAATTCACAGTAAATTGCATATTCAAACAAAACACGAAGTGGAAAATAAGTAAGAGTTTATGCAAATGAGAAATATATGATACATTGATCATATAATCAAGCACCTGTAAAGTGTTTTCATCTTGTTCCCCAAAGAACGTTTTTGCTTTCAAAGGATCTCGTAGTAACAGGCGTGACTTTATACTCCTGCTTAGCAATGATGCTACAATCAACTGTCCTGCAAAATATATTAATACTCTAATAATCAGGAATTTATGACAGATATAATAAGATAAAAAATATATATATAAGCCACGAGAAACTACAAAATAGTATTTTAATATAAACAAGAAAATACTATTTTATTATATAAGAAACTCAACATAATGAGCTTCATTTATATGCTGAATGTCAGCATACACATACCAGTATTTAATATACAGTGACATGAATCCTGGAACCAGAATCAAGTGCTTCATTATTTCATTTCCATTATAAATAATTTATGCAGTACACCATCAAAGGAAAGGAGTTATTTCACTTCACTGTACAAAGACAGAATCATTTTGCTATACAAAGGCATCAGAGAAACAACACCATATAAATGGAATAGCCGGGATATTTAGATCTCCACTATCTCTTCTTGATATGAATAAAGACAATAATATCAAATAACGGTTTACAGCAAAAAAGGATTAACAAAAGAAAATATAGATATACTATAAAGCCCAAAAAAAGGTGCAGAATTTTCATCATCGTGCCTCTCCGAATGGAAGCTTGGATGGGGATTTAAGTCGAATTTCCCCTCTTTAATCTCTTAATAGATTTGAATTATAGATGTACCTAAGGGGGCAAAGAGAGAGAGATGTGTAGCTGGGTGTCCTGTGTCCATGCCTCAGGGTAGTTTTTCCTCAACTCTGTTGTCTTAATATTTATATAGTTCAATATAGTGCACCAGTTGGGGACTAATTAAGCCATGCCGTCTCTGAGCCAGTTGCCTTGTGTCCCCCATATTTAATCATCATTTGCTTCAGGCTATGGCTCTTGTCCTTTAAAACTCTATAGAATAACGAATGGTTGGTAAGCTCCTATTTGATGACACCGTCATCCATTTGCCAAATTTGCCTAAAACGTGATAGACATCACAAATACCCATAGAAAAAGGAGGGAAATGGAAGAAAAACTGTTTCCTTTCAATGATACTACTCTTTAGAGTGTTGTTTGTCTCCTGTTCTCTCCATTCAAATGAATTCCCAGAGTTGTGATCTAGGACTTAAACAATAAAACAAAGATTGTATTGCCGATTTAGAACATAGTCCCGGCATAAAAGGTGTACTGACACACGCTACCAAATATTGTCCAGTTACAGACTAATGATGCCCCAATTTTGCTTCCTCACCACTCATGCTCTTCAAAAAGGCCTTATTGTGGTTGAAGAAAGTCTCATATAAATGGATCATAAACTTTTCCTCCACACGCAATGTCGGGATACCACAAAATGAATTTTTCAATGCACAAAACTTAAGGAGAATCAAGAATTTTAATCAAGGGGCGAAGTCTCGTACTCCTATTTGGCATTGAATTCAAAAACAGTTTCTGAGTTTCAGGAACACAAATTTTTAAACAGTTGTTTTTAAAAAACTTACCTTCATAAAACAGTGGAAACAACAAAAAGCTGTTTTCTTGTTTCCTTCACAAACTTAAGAGGAATTTAAAAACAGTTTTTGATTTATTTTATTTATTTATTTATTTGAAAAATACCCCAACCAAACACAAATCCATGGGAATCTTGTTCTTTAAAACCAAAAACGAGCTTAATTCTTCATTCTAAACGAGTTTAAAAACAAAAACTTTCCTAAACAAACATGTTCCATATAAAAAAATAAAACCCAACTATTCTTCATTCTACACGCAGAAGCTTAATTCTTAAAATCAATAACATAAACAAAACATACACAATGCAGGACATCTCAAGAAAAACAGAGAACGGAGAGCTCGTACCGACACCACCAGTGCCCCCAACAACAAGAACGAGCTTGGATGACGAAGCAGTGGATCCAGATTTCTGGGTATCCTCTGAAACTGAAGATTGAACCAATTCTTCCTTCACTGCACGAGTAAGCACCGAACAAACCCCTCTACTACAACTCGTAAAATTAATGCTCTTACAGTGACGAAACCCAGGAGAAATCAATGGATTGGAGACTAGAATTTGAGAGATTCTTTGATAGGTCGTTGGTGTTTTGTCGATTGGGATTGAGAAATCGGTGATCGAACTCAGTGAGAGCGTGGAAGCCATTAAAATGCTCGAGTTATTGAGCGCGCGAAAGAGGAAGAAGTGAAGACGACCCGCAGTTCCAGCGTGGCTTCTCAACTGCAGAACCGTTCGCAAATAGTGGATTTTTATCCAAAAATAATTAAAAAAAGAAAGAAAGAAAATTATGAAAGTTATGAAATGACCTTTTTAATTTTTTTTTATTTAATAAATATGTGATTATTATGATCATCCACGCTCAATGGAATATAAAAAATAATAAAATAAGGTACCTAATGGAATAAAAGGATATATTTCAATCGATAAATACATGTGAAATTAATTCAAGGGATTGTCAGAAAATACGACGAATTAATTAGAGATAAAGCAAAAAAATAATTTAAACTATATTATTATTATTGTTTATAATAAAAAATAAAAAAGAGAGTCTAGGAGTCACTGTATAATGAAAATGCAAGGCTCTCGTATTCATTAGAAAAAATGTATCTAATTAAATCTTACATTTTTATTAAATATTTTCAGTACATTCTCTTTGTATCATTTTATAACAAAATAATAGCATTAGCTTTTTATACAGCAAGTAGTTAGAGTAATTACATTTATTAATTAGGTAATTTTTTGTTGAGTTAAATTAAGTATATGAGTATCTTTAAAGGCTAAATCAGTCTTAGAAACAAACTACTTGATATAATTGTAGCATAATATAATTTAGAATAAAATACAAAATTTCAAAAAAGTGTCATATAAACATATTTGAAAAGAAATACATATAATACAATCGACAATAATATTGCTATTTGCATTTATTTATTTTAAATCTACAATCATACCATATATGATATTTTAATCTGTGATTTTGATGAATATTAATTATAATGGGCCAAACAAATTTTTTCACTTATTGATTTTAAGAAACAAGATTATGTGAAAAAAAAATTCAAATATTTTTTTATTAAGGTGTATAGTATAGCCGTATAGGTCCAGGCTAGAAGAGCTGTTTGGTAATTTTAGTTAAAAAAATAAAATCAGTTTTTTAAGTTTAAGGATCCGTCCAGTCTCACCCAATTTTTTTTTTTAAAGCAGCAAACTACTTAGAGGTAAACACACTTTGTAAAAGTTTCGAAAAGGGCCTAACAGCGTTGAATTTAGAAGCGCTTCTTAAAAAAAAAATTTCTTGACACAAACAGGGCAGATAACGTACGAGTCTTCAGTCTTCTCCAGATAAAGAAAGGGTTTTTCGAGGGTTTTAGGCTGCACCAGAAAGCGAAATTAAAAAAAAAACAAAAAAATCTAAGTTTCGAAGCCATGGCGGAGAAGAACATCAGACTCGAAGAAAGCGAAGATGAAGAAGAAGAAGTGGAGGAGCAACTCGAAGACTGGGATGATTGGCAATCGGACGAAGAAGAAGCCGATCCAGATTTTCTCTGTTTGTTTTGCGACGAAAAATACAGTACCGTCGATTCACTCTTTGACCATTGCAGCTCCGCTCACTTCTTCGATTTCCCAAGTATCAGAAAAACTCTAGGATTGGATTTCTATAGTTGCTTCAAGCTCATCAACTTCGTCAGGTCACAGGTATAAAATTTTTCATCAGTTTAAGAAAACGTTGGTTTTGGTTTTGATGCGATTGATTATTATTGGTTTCTCTTTTTTGGTCTTCTCAATCGAATTTCATGAAAATTTAATAATTTTTATTTGAGCAGGGAAGAGGAAGTTCTTCTGAGGATGATCAAAACTGGTAAAGTAGAAACAAAATTAATTAAAAAAGAGTAATTTGGTAAATTACAATCTCGATCGAGACACGAGCAGATAGAAGTGGAAAGTAGGTTAATACAAATTGAAGTTAGAAAATCACCATTTCAATTATCATGGTGTGCATTCTTCTTCAGAAGATGGCCAAAGGGTTAAAAAAGTAGAAGAAAATGGTAGATTACACAAACTAAATGACTATTCAGAGTACATTGCACAAATAAAGATATCAAAGATTGAAAATTGGCCATTGCACAAAGAAGGTTCATGGCATTGATGGTCACGATAATGTTGGCTAGTCTTCCTTTTTATTAAAGATGTGCCTGTCATTTTATACTTGAAAGCAACAAAAAATTGTAAAAGGAAGTGGCTTTCAATGTAATTATTACTCAATAAGAAGACCTTAGAGTCTCAATTAAACTAATAAGCGTATTGTACGCCAACCAATGACGGTGAAGAACCAAGGTAGCTCTATAGATGTGCCACTGTATATTTCAAAATGCTTTGTTTGATTTTGGACTTTTACCAATATAAATTGTCTTGGTGTTATGTTCAAATCCTTTTAATCTATGTTGATATATTTGCTAATCTATTCATTTTGTGATTCCTTTTAGACAATGTTGGCATTCAAGACTATTACATTCGAAGTCCTTATGAGATGCATCACAAGCGCAATAAGAACTACTTTGTCACTCCAATAACACTAAAGTGATTGCAAAGGGTCTTAATTTTGACTTGGTCATTTTGAATTGTAAATGCGAATCTAAGGGATAAAACTATGCTAACAACAGCTTTTTCTATGTTATGGTCTGCAGCACGGTCTTAACCATATGACCTTATCATGCATCAACATCAGCACGAGGCCTAATTAAGTATCCTATTCCTACAATAGATGTTTGAAAGAAAAATAAATGTGTTATGAAAGATTTACTTAATCTTTGTCAATGTCAAAGTAAAGAAGTAACTTAGAAACTGTTTTATTTCCTTGTATACATTGCTTCCTATGAAGTCATAAGATCATTGTCCGTAAAGGGTGTGGTTACAAAAGATGGAGCAGTGCCCTACTGATCAAAACTCTGGCATTGTTTTGAGGACAATAGAGTACTCCACAAATATGAATAAGTTCAACTACTCCATCTTTAAACACATTTCCTTTCTCCTTGAAAGTATTCGTATATCAAAATAAGTTACTAATTTTGGTTCAGATTTTTTTAATGTTATAACATGTGATAATGAGCGGGAAGAAAAGATTGGATGTGTGTTCATTTCTCTTTTCCATTTGGTTCCTAGGTGTCAGAAAGCAGATGCTGGAGCTGTGGACTACCTTTGCAATCTAAGAAAGATATGCAGAACCATTTACATGAAGCAGAGAGTTTAAAGGACATAAAGCACTTGTGGGAGGATGATAGGTATCTAAAACCTTTCATGCCAGAGGATTCTCTCTTGCATAGTTTTATGGAAGACGAGGATGGTGACAAAGATTATAACATGCCAGTTGACAACGATGAATTGTTAAATGAGTTGGCAAACTCTGAAGATCTGAAAAAGGCTCTCTTCAATGAGGAGAATGAATTGGACATGGTCTTGCCTGAAGTTGGTTTTGGGAATGAAAATGGGAGCAAGGGGGAATCTTCTTCATCTAATGACCCTTTGAACTTATCAAGATCTCTGGAGAAACTAAGGATCGATGGTACAGAAACTGGTGAAGATATCATATCACCTTCTCAGAAAACAAAAGATAAGCATTTAAGAGTTTCTTTTGCTAATGTTGCTGCAAAGGAAATCAACAATGCGAACAAACACTATTTTGGGGGATATGGTTCTTATGGCATCCATAGAGAAATGATTAGTGATAAGGTACATGCTTTCTGTCCATTTTGTATTCAAGAATGGATCTCATAATGCTATTAGGCAGAAGCTGTTGAATTGATAATTCTGAAATACAGTTAATACTCACTAAACCCCTTATGCAGGTCAGGATGGATGCTTATAGTGGAGCGATATTGAATAATCCTTCTCTCATAAAGGGTGCCACTGTATTAGACGTTGGATGTGGCACTGGAATACTAAGGTTTGACATTTTTTTCTTCATATGCTTGTAGCTCTGTTGCTTTCATTTTTTTTTTCTGTTCTTTTATTTGAGATCAATCCCAACTCAAGAACCTCTTGAAGCTTTGCCAGATTAGCTATTGAGAAATCCCATGAGTTTAGGACTCCCCAATCCCTGCGGCCCCTTCACACCAAAAGAAAAGAAAAGAAAAGAAAACAAAGAAGTGGCAGATAGTTGAGTTATGTTGTTTCATGTGGTATTTGAGGAGGGGCAGTATGCATTTTGCTACTCACTCTTCATCCATGTGGTAAGTTTTGACCCTTGTAGCATACCTCCATGAGGAAACATGGATATTTTCTTAGCTCGTTCTCGAGTGAAATAGATTGATGGTTGCCATTTCTGGGGACAAGATCCAATCTACACTTAAGTATGAGTCCTGCAGGATGTTCATCATTTGAGATGTCTATAATAGCAACCTGAACCCTAATCCTAGCCAGAAAAGTTTGGCCTTCAAAGTGAATAATTTCAGTGACAACTTTATGAAAACCTACTTCTATCAAATTAGGTTGAAAATGTCTTATTAAAAGATATAGATGACAATGTCTAAGATGATAAATTGGTCAGCAGTTTTGGCTTTGGCAAGTAGCTTGTGATAGCCCTATTCTCAATGAGGTGGATAAATGGAAGCCTTAATCTCTTGAAGGATTAGGGGTGTGTTTCGTAGATGAGAAAATGAGAATCTCAAGAAAGTTGATGAATTTCTTGACAAAACGACAAATTTCAGTGTTTGGTTGCTAAGAGAGTTGGGTAAAGATATTCTCAGTCCCCTTATTTTCTTACCATAAATTCTTAGGTAGGGGGCAGAAAAAAAAATAGTCCCATGAGAAAATCATTCCACTTAAGAAACATCTTATATTTTCACAGGATTATTCTCATGTCCAATCAAACAACTTTGAGAAGATTTTCTCAAATCTACCAATTTATTTTTTTGAGAGAATTTTCTTGAGAAAACTCTATTTTCCCAAGAAAAATTTTCACCTGCCAAACACAACCTAAGAGAATGGCATGTAGTTACCCGATGCAGCTGAGTGCCAAAGCCGGCACTCTTCTTGCTGATTGATTCTCTAAGCACTAACTAATTTATTTCTTTAATGGTAACATGTACTATTTCAGGTTTAGGATAAAAGTGTCCAACCTGCACTAAAAGCATTGGCTTTCTGGGATAGAAGAGCTATCTGACCTTAAGGAAGGCTGATACTTTGAGACTTTCAGCATGAATGATCTTCACAAAAGTAAGAAAGAAAAAGAAGAAAATGAACAAAAAAGAAAAATAACTTCCAAAGAAATTAAAGGATAGGTGGAAAAGAAGAGGCAGAAGAAAGGAAAGAGAATAAAAAGTTATAACATAGGCTTTGGCACTATCAAGTATAAGCCCAAACACTCATATCCAAATTTTTACATGCATTTTTGCGAAGTCCCTGTATCTTATAATTTGAAAAATGAACAAGTCCAACCTCTGGGCATGACCTGCATCTGGCACTTGTACGTGGTTTGGTAACATAGCTTGAAATAGGGAAATGGATCAGGTAAGGATGCCAATTCTTTGCTTACTTTGCATGGTGACCTAGTGGTTCATTATATGTATTTTTGATTGAAATATTCATATCATATTTACATAGAACAATTGCTTTCATTGAACCTTTGCTGCATCAAATTGATATAAGCTGTTTGTCTATTTTATATCTTTAGTTTATATGCTTTCCAAGTAGGAATGTAAGCATGTTTACTCCTTCGTTATTATAGCATTTGGTGTCACGCATCTACTTATGAGTGCTCTTTCTATTTCATAGCCTTTTTGCAGCCCGAGCAGGAGCTTCAAGGGTGATTGCAGTTGAAGCCAGTGAAAAGATGGCTATGGTGGCAACTCAGGTCCACCTTTCACTTGTGTTTTTATCCCACTTTCTATGAATTTTGAATTGCTACTGAAGTGTTTGGAAGAATGCAGATTGTGAGAGACAATGGACTTTTGGTGGATGGAAATCCAAGTGGTGTGATTAGTATAGTACAATGTATGATTGAAGACCTTGACAAATCGTTAGAAGTTCCACCACATAGTGTTGATGTGTTAATAAGCGAATGGATGGGATATTGCTTACTCTATGAATCAATGCTTGGCTCAGTACTCTATGCTAGGGATCGATGGTTGAAGCCTGGTGGTGCTATTCTCCCTGATACAGCAACTATTGTGAGTTATCTGCTGCTTTACTTGCTGAAATGTTGGTTTAGGAGTTTTAGCTGGTTGAAGCTAATGTTTTTTGCCCCTATCCTCTTGGATTGCTTTTATAGTTAGTTGCAGGTTTTGGAAAAGGTGGAACCAGTATCCCATTTTGGGAGAATGTCTATGGTTTTGATATGTCTTGCATTGGGAAGGAAGTTGTAGAAGATGCAGCTCAAGTTCCTATTGTTGATGTAGTGGACAGTCAAGATATAGTGACCAATACGGTCACTCTCCAGGTTGGTACCTAAAATATTGATTATTCTAATCTATTCAAGGAAGACTTTGCATGGGTATTTTGCCTTCAAGAAACCCTCAAAGGCAGATTTCCCAGTCTGCATGTCCTTTATGGCGGTCTTGGTCTAGTATATTCAATCTTGAAGGTTTTAATATCTACAATTTAAAAGAAAACGTATTGACACTTTACAGAAGCTTCTTCTAAAAATTCCTTTAATAAACATCATTGGTACAAGGATATTTGTCCATATGCAGCTGTCTAAATCTGTTGTATATCAGAATACCTTAAAAGAGCTTTGCAATTGCCTTGGTAGAAAAATTGGCTTGATAATGATCCTTCAGTTTGTCTGGTAAGTCTGTCAAATTTATTCAACACATCTATTGGTATTGGATGGACAATGAGAGGACACCCTGATCATGCAATCTAGGATTCTAGATGTCTGATCTCTTATTAGTTACCAATTACCATGCGCCAAGATGATTGATAGAAGTTAGAACGTTCACGGGCAAACCAGATGGCCAGATGGTAGGGTTTTAACTCCCGTCCCTCCTTTCTCTAGTTTTTATTTTTATTTTTATTTTTTAATCCCCTCTTTTTGTCATCCCTAACCAGGAAATATAGAAGTGTGACCTCTTGTTGTCAACCCCTCGCCTCCCAAGGAAAAGAACCCCCTTTGTTTGTTGAGGTTGACCTTACTAGTTACTTCATGCCACTCCCTAATGGCTTTGCAGGTTTTTGGGTAATTGAATTTTAGGGCATGCTGCTAATGAGGGTGTTCTTTTAGCCTTTATAATGTCATTTCTGAAATGCTGTGATACTATGCACATTAATAGTCTATTATATATATATAATTTTTTTGGTTAGAATAGTATTATATTTGTGATATAACTATTTTTTCTTTGGTTGTCAGAGCTCTGTTACATCTGTTAAGGAAATTATTCTAAAGAAACTTAAAGAGGGTTTGCAGAGCTCTGCAAGTTCAGCTATTATGATCCTTTTGATCTTTTGAGCATTTGTTGAAATTTCAAAACCTGGTTATTTTTGTTACAGACCTTCGACCTGTTGACCCTGAAGCCTGATGAGATGGATTTCACTGCTACCTGTGAGTTGGAATTAAGGCAGGATCTTCCAGAACAGAACCAATCCCCACGAATTTCCTGTTATGGAGTTGTCTTATGGTTTGAGACTGGTTTCACCGGCAGGTTCTGCAAGGAAGCGCCTTCTGTTCTGTCGACATCACCCTATACTCCTAAAACGCACTGGTCTCAGACCATCGTCACATTCCAGGAACCGATCACAATGGCATTGGGGGAAGCTAATGCTGATGATACAATGGCTACTCTTGGTACTGATGCATGCCCTGTCTCTAGAATTCAATCACGAATCAGCATTGTTAGGGCTGCACGGCACCGTTCCATTGATATATCCTTAGAGGTATCAGGTACCAGCTCTGATGGAAGAAAACGAAGCTGGCCTGCTCAAATTTTTAATCTGTAACTGTGTCCTCTCTATTGTGTTCTTGGATTTTCTTTTTTCTACCTGTTAGTCCCAGATGGCAGTTTTCCATGTTTGCCCTGGTGGAATCTTGAGCCTTAACTGTATTTAGAATTGTATTATTGATTTCAAATATGTCATATTTAAGTATTGGGGCTTGGAGATTTGTGTCATCTTACTAGAGAAACTTTTAAATTTTATTGAAGGTTTTTAAGGCAGTTGCAACAGAGACCATGCCCAAATATCTTCTTTCCTTGAGCTAGATTTGATTGTCATGCCCAAGTTCTTAATAAACCAGGGTTTATTTTTTTTCTTTAAAAGATTAGTCTTAAATTTATTGGCTTCCAGTAATTTCTATAACTTCCTTAAGAAAATCTTTAGAAGCTTACACTACCAATTTACTTGGATTGCCAAGCAACAGATCAGCCCAACAAAAAATAAGCACATTCTTTATATCCTCTACCCTCTAGCGTTCTTGTTAGTTGCCAATTCATCTGAAAATACCCTTATGTTATTTGAAAGCAATTACAAAATAGTAAAAGCAGTATAATAAATAAATACAAAAAAAAAAAACCTGAAATGGAGATTAAGAGATTTCCTTGTAGTAGAGAACACTGGGTCCTCCAAATCCATTTACAGCCTAAAAACAAATGTAAAATGGACCAATGCCTCATCATATTATATAATGAACAGGTTTAACATTGCTTCTTCTCCAGTACGAGCATAAGTATCATGGGACTTGACAAAAAGATCTAATTCGGAGCATTTTTTTTTTTTCTTCAAGATGATTCAATGCCCTGCAGCTTCACGTTCCTTGCGCCTCCTCTCCCGCTAAAACATGTAAAATAATAATGCAGGTTAGATTTTGCATAAATGGAAGCAAGAAATATATACAGAGCCTTTTTCCAACTCAATGAAGTCGGTTTATATGAATAGACTTCTCCACTCTGTTCTATCAAAAGCTAAATCTATAGTTATCTTACTACTAGGGCCTCAAATATATTCAGTTTACTAAAGCATGCAAGATATTCGTATAGTAGGAAATAGGTTTTCATAGGAAGCTGGCAGCATGCAAGATATTCAGTAGTAGAATCCATCAATGAAGGTTAAGCTTATCACTAAATCAATATATTGTTGAATTAGATTTTCTATTAGCATCTACATGATTGATTATGAGATTCAAAATGAGACTGCATCACTAAAAGGATACTTGGCTTTCTTCACAAACAATAGATTATTAATTGTAATGTGACAGGACCATCACCTTTGTCTAATGCTTGCTGTGAGGCAATATTTCATCTTTGATGCAACTTCTGTATTCGCCTCAACATTATCTTTTCATGCTAGTTTCCCTCATTTTGAATATGTAGTCAAAGCATCCTTCATGAGAAAATTCTCCTCTACTATCGATTTGAGGATTTAAGAATGAATTAAAACCAATGTGGTAATTTCTAAGAACATGCTGATGGGAAGAACAAGTGCTTCTCCCTACCATAGACAGATATGAAATGTTTTATTAATATGATGGGTGTTTCTTTCCTTTTCTATGGGATGGAACCTGATTTTTTATTAAATTAGTAGATGGATATTGATATGGCAGACAAATGTAGATAATCTGTAATCAGACAGTCATCAAACCAACCAACTAGAGGTGTAGGAAGATAAATAGGAATAGAAATTAGAAGGGTTCCAATAGCTTTGAGGATAAGCTTATAATTGGGTGACAGTATAATAGTTAATGCATAGAAATTAGAGATTTAGACTTGTACTCAAACTGGTGAATTGTAGGATTCACAATTCGATGCACCACAAATTAATTTGAATTTGGTTCCTATATCATTATCACTGTGAACCGTAAGTGAATCAAATTGAATTGGTAGTGAATCAGATTGAATTGGTTTGAATTGTTAGCTAAATTGGTAGTGAATCAGATTGAATTGGTTTGAATTGTTAGCTAAATTGTAGTAAATTAGTTTGAATCATTATTTAGCTAAAGAAACACTACTGCACTTATATGCTATAATTATAGGGATACAATTATTACAATTCATATTTTTACAGTGAATCCTACGATTTGAATCCTGATTCAATTCACAAAGCTCCAAAACTATTCAATTCCAATTTACAATTTCTGACAACTATGAGTTAGGGTTTTTCATGAAAGATATCAGGATTGATTAATACTAGCGACTAATATTTTTCTTTAATTTTACTTTTGCAGCATGTTTGGGCTCAATTTGGCTATAATGCAAATATATTTCAAAGGAGTTCAAGTAAACTAAGAAGACAACTTCAAGTTGTCCCCTGTTGGATCAATCTAGAAGGCTTAGAATCAATTCTACAGATAGTTTTCCTCCTGCTTATTTATTATTTTTTGGTTCATGTATTGGGAATGTGAATATAGTTTATCCCCTCACAGAGTGTGTAGTTTTTGCCTCTTGGTTAGAATTCAAGAATCCTGGAGAAAGTTTTTCTTTAATTCTTCTTTTGATGGGATATTCTAAGAGAATCTCAGTTCTAAAGATTTCTACGTAGGTCATGAACCAAAAGCGTTCTACCAAAGAGAAATATTGTGATTTAGGCTTGCATTAACCTGGATCTTTGGACAAAAGAATGATGAGGTAAGATCTTACTAGAAATTTGTAAATTTCTGAAATAGTGGATTTTTCGCTTTTGTCAATGTGAAAGATGTCATGAATGCTTTCCTCATTTGAGGTTTTTATCATTATTAGAACTCTTCTATCTTATGTTGTTGATTGCTATCTTGATTTAAGTTTTTGTATGCTTATGATGTTTAGGTTCAATTCATATATCATCTAAGAAATTTCATAATCTACAGGTTGAAACGTGTAGGAAACCTTAAGGAACCCTAAATGTGCTATTAGTTGAGTGACGATCTCTTAATTTGATCCTGTTCTTGAGACAATATTGATCAATACCATTGAAATCTAGTTCTGTAGAGATTTTATAAATATTGACCTCATGAAAATGCACTCTCTTTTCTCAAGGAGATGAAACCATGTGCATGAAAGGCAAGATGCCTATTTTCTTCATCTAATTCTTCTCATCGTTTTGATTTTGTCAAGCAAAGAAAATTTTTGAACTTCTCTAACCTGACATTCAATCGCTTCACAAGTTCTAGCTATTAGTTGGTAAAGGTTTACTCAGGAAACTATTGAGATTTGAAAAGAATATAGACAAGATTGTAGGTGCTTAATAGAGATTTTAGGCTATTTGAGAAGTAGTCATGTCAAGACATGATACCAGATTGGCATGGGGATGATGTCATTCATTTCAAAAAGAACTAGAAAGGTATCAAGGCTGAACTGTTTCCTTTACATTATTTCTTCCTATATCATAAAGCATAAGCAGAAAAACTTGAAAGGACCTTTGGGCGTGGCTTCGTTGAGAAAATTGACATTTTCTTATAATGTACTTTTAGAGCCACCAAATGCTACCTTAAAATGAAGTTCACACTTTCGTATCAGTTACTGATTGACTCCAGAAGGATAGATGATTGAAAATTTTGTACTAGCAACAGGAGTGAGACCATATTCAAGCATTGACTAATGATATTTTGTGCAAATTTTTTATGTTTAATCATTCCTTTTTTCATTCAGGTGAGTTCCACATTCAAAATTGCTTCTTCATAACATGAAAAGGAAAAAATGTGAAAAGAAAGAAAGGTAAATTATAACCGGAAATATATATAGTAATTTCAACAAGTTTAAGAATCAACGCTATGAAGTCACTCACACTTGCATCATTTACAGCATGATATAGATGTAGTAGTTCTTGTTGCTTTTTTCAGTTTGTTCGTCAGACCACTGAAGAGTATAACTTAATATTTGCTAGCTCATGAAACAATATCAAAAGGGTTGATATGTCTAGCTTCACTTTTTTCAATCTCAGCAATACAGTGACAACCCAAAAAAATGATTTTCCATATAATATCCATACCAATTAGAACCATAAAATCATATGTTTCATGTGATTTTAATACATCAATAAGACGGCAAAAAAAGATGGATAACACGCCAAACAAGTAGGGAGCATGGAAAAATATGATTTATGAAGAAGATATAATCAAATTTTAATCATGCAGATACCCAAAGCAAATGGCATGGACGTTTTGTATTTTTAATGGCCTCGGGACAAATGCAACTTGCAATAAGTTGTTTATAATTTCAAAGATGAACAAACTTCTCAACAAAACTGATGGATATGAGAGAAACCTCAACAAAGTCCAGTTGAATTCCATATCCATATGATCCCATATTAAGGTATTATCCCAAAGATGGGAAAAGGGTTAGAGCTAACACAGAGTAACAAACAAAATGAAATCGTAACAGCAATGAGATGTTTTCAAGGGTTTGCTAGTTGCTACCATCCATTGTTACTTTTCACAAGGAATTTTAAGCCTTGGACGACGCAATTACTGAACACCCAAAAACTATTCTTATCTTAATTGTCATCCAAATAATAATTGTATGCTATTGACTATTGTTAACATTGGTGAGTTGCTTACTTGCTTTTGCTAACAGGATTAATGAATTATAACAAAACCCATGAGCTTCAGTGATGCAAACTAGTGGGGACTACAGAATCCTTACTAGAAGAGGAATGTCATTTGAAAATCAACCAATTGTTGTTCAACAAGAAGAAGAATACCCACAAATCAGAAATGGGAAAAACGAGAATTTTCAGAAGAAAATAAGACAAGTTTGAGTGAGAGAATTTTAAAAAAAGAAAAGAAAAAGAAATCTAAAAGGAAGAAGCATACCCTTCTTTCCCAGTAAGGAAGGAAGCAGACAAAATCATAGACAGGAGTAATGGTTTCCACCAAAACACCATTCACCGCTGTGAACAACAAAAGTGCTGTCATTGGGCGTGTTCTGTGTGGAGGCGGCATCTTCCCTTCACTTTCAACCTATATTCATTCAATAAATAAATATATAAAATCATTGAATTGCGTTCATTTCATGCAAAACAAGCCCAAGATTTGGAAAAAGAGAGAGAGAGAGAGTGAGAGAAAATCGCATAGAATCTCAAAAAATTCATCTTTCTTTACGCCCAAACAGTACTAAAAAAAATGGGAGTTCTTCGAATTCTTCATGCAAAACAAGCCCAAAATTAGTTTAAAAAAATCGTGAAAATCAGAAACCCATATTCTACAATCATCAATAGCGTTGAAAAAGAAGTGGGTACAAGAAGTTTGCTTGATTAATGAAGAGGGCAGACAGATAGAGTAGTTTCTTACTTTCTCCCACCACCACCACCGCAAGAGAGCTACTGAGTACAGAGAAAGAGAAGGAATGGAACTCTGGAACTCCCAGAGAACCGGTGGCATAGCGCAGGGTATAAGAAGTATGAGCTTGAATTGAAACCGGCGATCCCCCTCGCAGTCGCAGCAAGTCCTCTTGGGCTTACAAAACCAGGTTACTTAGCTGATCTATCTTCTCGGCCCAACACTACCATAGCTCAACCCAGCCCATGCCCATCTAAGCTTATTATGTTCCATCATTAGCTATTGGTTTTCGTCAAATATATATATATATTTTTTTGGGTCAACCCTGAAGTTACCTCCTAACTCTTTTGCGAGAGGAGACTAATCTGGAGTCGAATGCTATTAGGCTAAAAGAAGACCCTCCTCAGCGTTGACAAACACAGTGGGCATGAACTCCCAGCCGTAGAGTTCAGATTCGAACTCGCAATCATACGAGGGTCCCTCAACCACTGAGGTGCAGCGCCCGTCTAACTAATAGCGCTACCAAACCTTTGGTTGGTTTTCGTCATTTTCATGAATGGTAAAAACACACTTATCCCTCCCTCCCCCCCTCCTTTCTGTAAAAGGAAGTTTCTGTTCTAGAAGAAAAAGAAATATTTAGAAATTAAAGAGCTACCTAGCTACTTGGTGACCAAGTTTCACTCTTCTTGGTCGTTATGCGGGTTGACTCATCCTCTGTTTCTTTCTTAATTTAATTGCTCCTATTAAATCGCATATATTATTAATCATTATTATTATTATTATTTTTTAAAAAAATTATTTTATATACGTTGATTGTCAAATACACACGCATTTTTAAAATATTTAAGAGACATTGGTGCTAAAGTTGAAAAATGATGTTGACACCTAAAATACATATAAAATTACTTAAAAAAAAAAAAAAAAAAAAAGGCCGAGTACTCCCTAGATATAAGAAGAAGTTTCTATAAGGAAGGAAAGTAATAATGTATAAAGAGTTTTGGAAAGAAGCGACTTGGGAAAGAAGCAACTTTCCGCGTCCTTCTAGTTTCTATGTTCTATAATTTGACTGTTTCTTCATTTTCTTTTGTTCTCTTTTGCCTATTAATATAAGGAAATAACACCCTATTTGAATCATTCATTCATCTATTCATCCATTAGTTGGAATAATCTTTGTGTGTGCCTCTACTGTTTTCTTCTTCAATGGCAATTGCTGCTCCCAATAACAATTTCCTGATGAACTTCAACTTCTTTCCCACTGATTTGATCAACACTTCTTCTTCAACAACAGGTGAGATGAAGAGCACTTCACAACAGCCATTGATTCTTCCACAGGTAAACCAGGCAGCATCAATCACAGCAGTAGAAGAAGGAAGAAGAATAAGAACAAGCTTCAATGCCACAACTAGTAGTAGTAGTAGTAGTAGTATTCAACAGCAGAGCAAGAGCAAGAGTTATGATGAGCATCATCAGAAGCTTAATTATTGGGGGCGTGGCACTGGGAAGCCACCAGTCCCAGTTCTAAAATCAAAATTGGTGCACCAAATCAAGCAAGATGCATATGGGTCCGTTTTTTATTCGGCTTACATGTCAAATGCCTCCCAAGCACATGGCGGGATCTATGTTTTGATTAACTAGATCATCAGGGCAGGGCTTTTAATCTGCTTATTATCAATGCTTTGTGTAATATTGTTATACTCTTCACTCCTGTAGATTATTTCTTGGTGTCACAATATATTTCATTGATCTAACTGTTATAAGTCTCATCTTTTTGTAAGAATTAGGGATATATATATATTCTTGTTTTTGGTGATATATGATTGGTGTTCACTTGTGTCTTATTACAATGTCTTACAATTTGATTTATGCTTTTCTTCATGGCATATCCAAGGAATCAGGTGTTGCTGTATGTTTACTAATTGCTTTCATATTTTAGAAAAATGTTACAGTGACTTTTTCTTTTTTTTTGTCAAAGTTTCTATTTCATTAAAAATAAATATCTAAATGGAGAACATCCTTACGATACATCACACACTAAGGCATTTGCAGGCACAACAATGAGTCAAAGACTCTAAGTCGAAGGAAAACTCCAACAACAACAGGGTAAAAGCCCAACATCAAAAGGTAAATCCCTAAGTCCGACACCAAAAGGCCATATCCCCGCAACATCTAAACAACAAAAACACAAACAACAAAACACTATAACACTATAACAGTTGCTTCAAGTTGGTTCAAATCACTGTCGACGAAGAAGGCGGGAGAGAATAGAGAGTGGAGTCATCAGTGAGAGCGGTGAGCGGCGTAGGCGAGCAACTAGCGACGAACATGAGCTGAAGCAAAAATAAACACCAATGGCGAAACGGTGATGGCAATGGTGCCGTTGGAAGAACAAAAATTGAGAGAGGGGAAGAGAGGACTCTTAAAGTGGTGTTCATTGCACATGAATCTCTTAAACAACGCCTAAGAAGTAGACCCAAAATTATTTCAAATAATGCTAAATTGAATAAGGTATTATAGGAACTAGTTCATGGGCACGTGCGTCGCACACGAGATTAAAAAGGGGGTTGAAAGTTATTAAAAAAGAAAAAAAAAACTAAAAGTTACCAAAAAAAAAAAAAGGGCTGAAAATAATAATAAAGAATAATTTTTAAAATAGGTCTTATATTTACTAACATTACAAAAAAAAAAAATTTCTTAGTGCCTTATTACCAATTTATCTACAAATGTTTATTTTCATATAAATTTATTTAACAGTTTTCTATTGAAAAGTAGTAAGCAATTTAAAAATTTATGAAAAAAATAACACACCGTAAGTTAAAGAGTTTTGACTTTATAAATAATATAGATAATGTTAAATTCAAAGGAGACTCCATCACCTTTAAATTTTTATTGAATCATTATGCTTAGAGTATATACTCATGTTTTTTTACCTGAATCATATGACCATCATATAATAGAAGTAATGCAATATAGCTACTATAACACATCTTCATATTTTTTTATTATCATAAGCTAGAAATGACCCATAAAAAAACTAGTTTTATGAAAATCGTCAATGCGCATGTCTAATGATATAAAGATGAATTCTAAATGACATTTATAAAATTGTTTCTAAGTCAAATGAGAATATTATAATATTTATTAAGATAATTTCTTTTATAATATTTTAAATAATTTAATTGTAATAAATTACTATAGTACAATTAATAAATATAAAGTAATAACTATTACTTTTAATTAATTTAGGTTGATTCGGGTCGGAGCAATTATTTTTTTAGAAAACCTTGACCCAACTTGAACTATTCTTATTACAAATATTTAAATTCAATTTAAATCAATTTGACGTATAAACCCCCGACCCAAAAATTTTGAATCGATCGAGTAAATGAATTGCAGACGAATCGAAAAGTAAAAGTTTTATAATCTTTGGATGATTGGGGCTTTTAGTATGTTCATTAACAAAAAAAATAAAATAACAAAAAAACAAAAAACAAAAAAGGATAACAAAAGTTTTAAAATGATTTGAAATTCCGTTGCCGGGACTTGAACCCGGGTCTCTCGGGTGAGAGCCGAGTATCCTAACCAACTAGACTACAACGGATGGATGTGAAAGCTTAGGAAGATTATAATTATTATTTTAAAATCCTATTTCCATCCCCTCAATTGAGTTATGAATTATTTATTGTATAGAGTATAGTCGTGCACACTACTTTTTAATATTACAAAACGCATCTCATCATAACATATAAGTCAATTAGATAGGCTGTCATATAATAACTCTAAACAAAGTATATAATTCACCCAACTAACCTAAGTAAATAACATGGAGAATTGTGTTGAGTCATTAAGTAAACATTTGAGAAGTATTTGTGCATTATTTTCAATCTATTTAGCATTTCTCAACTACAAAAGCTAATGTAAATGATTGGGTCGTCGAATGCACTGCTTGACCCCCTAGGTCAAAGGTTTGAGTCTCGTTTCTCAGAGTAAGTAGTTGATCCTCCTCGTAGGGTATGAGTTATTATGAAGGTACGACCTTCTATTGTCAGGTTTCACTCATTTTCTTGTGGAGTCAAGATGTCACGACACCCCTGACGTAGGCTGATGTCATGACCGGCACAGCGTACTATATACTGTACATACTCATATACAGTATATAATACACTGTCAGCCTTCACGTACTCTCACAATCCTTCTCAAAATGTACAGAAATTTTTTTTTTCCCTATTTAATTAAATTTACGGGGTGTTACACAAGACGTCTACATATTTGTGTGTTTAGAGTTCATTTCTTGTGTGAGTTTTTTTTCATCTTATATGTAAGTAACATCACATCAGTCAGTATAAGTTAGGAATTGCGTTGAAAAATAAAATTACTCTAGCATTACTCTATATCATATTATCGCTCGGGATTCTACATCCAACATCTAAAGAAACGAAGGTTTACTTTTGGAATCATGTGGTCCTCTTTAATTCTAATATATTTCAAAGAATGTCTCTCAAAAAATTTAAAAAAAAAATTAAAAAAATTTTAAAAAAAATGAATTGCCAATAACTACAAAGAAAACATTGGCCCAATCAGATGTATTTTTGGTCGCTAGAAAAGATAGAAAGATTTTTTAGGTAATAAATATCATATCCTCTTTGATGACTACATGTAACAAATTTTATTCTCCTTTTAGATCTATTTATAAAATCTTTTCTTCTTCTCAACCTTCCCACCCTTAAGGAAGGAGGCGTGCATGAATACGTTTGAAATCTTTACATATTAAATTTGACTTTAGATTTTTAATAATTTTTTTTTAAAAAAATCAATTGATTATATTTAGCTTTCTATGTGATATATATTATATACCTTCTTAAATTTAAACTATATTGATATTGAAGATTTTAATTGGTATAATGAGTTTTCTTCTATTTTCTTTGCATTATAAGTAGTATAGATGTCACGACGCCCCTAACGTAAGCTCACGGCACAGCGTACTATACACTGTACATACTCATATACAGTATATAATACACTGTCAGCCTTCACGTACTCTCACAATCCATCTCAAAATTTATAGAAATTTTTTTTTCCTATACCACAAATCAAATCCAATATAGTTCATTCATTCACACATTACATTTTCATTTCATCATCCAATATATTAAGCTATCTATGCCCACACGTCCCATCTAGATGATAATATATATAGATATATAATGTGTGATAAGTAAAATAACAAAAATATAAGTTATTTCCTCCAAGCATACATACACATACCAGACGAAGGCTCACGTGATTATCACTCACGGATTTTCCTTTTTCCTTCGACTCAATACCTGAAATATTGGAGGAAATGGGGTGAGCAAACAACAGCTCAGTGAATATAGTTCTTGAGATGACAATTATATACATTTAGAGAAATATGACATTTAAAATCACTTCAAACACTTATTCAACACATGCATCATTCAACGAATATATTGTACATGTCAACAACATAAATTGCATGATTTTCAATAACACAATGCACAATCTCCCTCCTCCGCAAGGCAAGAGAGCAGGTCTAACCCTTGTATGGCCGTTACAAGGTAGCCACAACCTCTCATTACCCAAGTCACAGTCATTTCAAGGATCTCAACCCATGTTAAGACATACCTACTGACAATGAGGACTCGCAAAACCTCATCCGGGTCTAATGCCTAACGAAATGACAATGAGGACTCGCAAAACCTTATCATTACAAACTCCAAGTGCTAAAATCAGTTTACATGATCCATAAAACTCAATGCATTATATATATAACATGCATACAATCAAACATTTTATATTCGTACAATGTCATACAAGAACCAAATCAAGAAAACTATACTCACAGTACAAAACGTTCCATTTAAACCCAATCATCGTCGCTTTCGAGTCCAGCTCCAAGTTAAATCCAACTAATTTAACCTGTCACAATCACTCCATAATTCAATTTCATGTCTTCATATTTATATTTCTCAACTCACTTCAAATCACGAATAATAAATCCATTTAGGACTCATAAGCAGTTATCTCGTTTCCGTGGTCAATCTAGATATTTCCACAAGAAAGAACAGTGAAAATAGATTTTCAATCATATTTTTACGACACAATATACTTAGTTACTAAAACGATCAAAGCATATCCAAATATCATGTTCTAACGTCCGGAATTCAGTTCTTCACGATTCTATGATCTCAAACCGGGGTTTCATTGGGTTCACATCACTATGCACAGACTATTCACATCACTGGTCAATGTCACTGTGCACTATGCACTATTCACTGTACACTGTACACTGTACAATATTTCACTCACTATGCACTATTCACTATTCACTATTTACGTCAATGTTTATAGTACTATTCATCACTATTCATTCGAAACATGTAAATTGTATTAAAATTGTCAAACGGTCTCCAAAACTCTTAAAATGGAATCTAACCACATATTCGGGGTCTCGACCGTCTAAGAAGTGTTTTTCTACCTTTCTAGCGAATTATCCATTACATTGGGTCAAAACCTCCAATTTGTCAAAACGTCGTAAAACGGCTCCCATAGCTAAAATTAGTCCGCTAGAAAGGGTACATCTAGCTTAGATAGTACTTTTAGGAAGAAATAACGTGAAAATCACTTACCGAGGGTCCGAATTTGACGCGAATCTCGCGTTTCCCCTTTTTCTTCCTCCTTCTTCTCTATGTTCGTTATGCAACTCCTGCGTTTATTTTGATTTTTTTTTCGTTTTTTTTCATACAAGTACTGTTCATGGTACTGTTCTATGAACAGTACCCACAAATGAACAGTATTTAATTTAATTTATTTTATTATTTTATTATTTATCTTTTTCTTCTTCTATACACTCAATCTACATCATTCAACTCCAAATTTTAACTTGTAAGCACCCATATAAGATGATCTCATATGTATCATCTTCATGTAATAAATTAATTTACGAATCATACACACGTATATTTGGCTCACACGATAACATATGTTCACGCGTATATTTAGCTCATACGTATACACTACGTGTATTATATATTTCGATATACGTGTACTTCAACGTATGTATGTAATTAAATTTACGGGGTGTTACAATAGATGTATTATAAGATTTACTCAACCAAATTCTAATGAAACCACTAATAGTAGGTAGCTCAGTTGGTTGAGGAACTGAGTATAAATAATGTTGAGGTCCAAGTCTCGAGTTCAAGTCTGAGCGTATTCCCATTTATCTGTCTCTGTCGGAAGGACACCTCCCGAATGCTGAAAAATCGATATAAAAATAAAATAAAATAAAATCCTAATCAAACCAAATTAAATCATTTCAAAAGATATAAACTGATCAAACTAAATCAATTGCACATTGTAACAGTTTTTTTTTTTTTTTAATAAGACTAAGTTCAGTTGTGTTAAATTTATTTTCCTTCAAAGCCAATTATCTTAGGATTTAATTTTAATTTAATTTCACACAGAAAAAAATAAAAAATAAAAAACTTTATATTCTGAAAAACTAATCCAAATACCCTTTTACCTCCTTAAATCTTGTAACACATGTTTGATAAAATTGATGATCTCTGAAGCATATTCTAATAGCATATACAGGTCCCATGCGACTACTATGCGACTACTACATCTGCAATTTGGCAACGTTGATAGATAGGTACTTTTAATAGACTTTTTGTTTTTTTGTCTGATTATAATAAGGTCGGCCAGACACGTGCCTTCCTACCTCAGCCACCTGCTTTCCCCGCGTGCATCACACCTTTCACAAGCCCCACCTAAAAAAACAAATAAAAGAAGCAAAAACAGATTTTTTTAATGGAAAGAAATTAAAGGACACATTTTAATACAATTAAGGATTGTTTTAATAATAAGAGCAAAAATCTAAAAATAAAAATGTAGAAAATAATTTATTTATTTTTTATCTTTTTTTCTTTTTTCAAATACGGGTTGCATCGTATATAAAAAAAATTATATCTGACCACAACGAAACCTTAAATACCCTCAAATATAATTAAAATTTTTTTATTTCTTTAAAGGGATGAGTGATACATATTTCTCTAAAATATAATTAAACTTTCTTATAGTTAAAATAAGAATAGTGTTACGAAAACATAGCACTAACCCTAAAAATCAACACTGGCGCCTAACCTTCCTTGAATGTTAGAGAGTGTGATACAATGTACGGATACCCCTAACATGCTTATTGTCGATTTTTACATTGACAATCCTTTTGAGATTTATTCTTAAAATAATATTCTCTTTCTTAAAAATAGTAAAGATTAGTAGGTTACTCTGAGAAGTCTAGATACCTTCATCGAATCGTTAAAAATAAAAATATATGTAAATTTAAAATAGTAACGAAGGCGACATTGTCTAGTGTTTCTCTTGTTCAACCTTACTCTCCAAAGTCAAGATTGGCGGGGAGCCCAACCTAAATTTCAGCATTTTTCTATATATAAAAGACCAACTTGCTGCTCCTTATTTCTCTAAGATCAACAGTTGGAATTGTAATTGATCACAAAGTCTGCACTTTAACTCTCTATTCATTCCCTTTGTTTGTTAGTAATGGCTACCAGGAACCTCTTTCACTACCTCTTCCCAAGGGATTTACTTAATGTTCTTCCTTCAACTCCTACTGCTGCTCCTTCTCAATTGCATCTTAATAGAAGCAACAGCACTTCCCAGCCAATTTCTCTACAGGAAAACCAAGAAACACACCTCGGGATCAAGGCCCCAAGAGTGCCTCCTTTGCTTTGCTCCAAGGCTTCTTCTTCTCCTGCTGCTTCAGCATCAGCATCAGCATCACCAGTTGTTTCGGTTCGCAAAACCGCATCGATGAAAGACGGATCTTTTCAGGGTCATCCATAACTTCCCCTGGATTAGCAAGCCATTAAAGATAGAGAAGGTTTCTTCAGTTCACTTACTTCTTTAAGTAGCATAGTATCAAGGCAGATGACTACTATGGTGGAAACAAAGAAATAAAAAGGAGAGATGCCACAGCTCTTTCTACTTATAAAGAAGAGAATTTTTCCTGTTGTAGTTGTTTTTAGGATCAGCTGTTAATACCAAAAACATCAAGGTCCTGAACAGCTAAACTGTATTATATATTTGATTTGTGCGAAAGAGACGTTATAATTCTATATGGAAGGTTTCACCCCCAAAGCTCACAAGATTTCATGTGAGAAAGGGCAAAAATCACATTGCAAAAAGAGTATGGTTGATGGCATGTAGCAGCCAAAGTTTTAAGATATGCATTATCTTTATTTTTCTAAATGTTTCCCCCTTCTTAGCCATTTATTCATAATTTCTAATATAATGCATTCATATAAGAAAAATTAACATTAGTTTTGTAATGAATATATCAACATGATCTCAACCAGTTCAATCATCAAGATTCACTTAAAAAAGCAATGATGGTTTAGTGTTTTACCTGATATAGAATTGCTAGGTGAAAAAAAATGAAAGTTTATACTGCAACAATTCAGCTCGTATACGTTGTGACCATATTTACAGTTCTTTTCAAACAAAAACTTCAAATTTCAAATACCATCATTGAATTCTTCTACATAATGATGCTTGTATCCTTCGAAGACTGCAGCAGGAACTTGTGCCCATTCCATCAGAATGGATATTTACATGACGATTCTGACCGGATTCTGATGGCATAGTTCAACTGCAATAGAATGTAAAATGGTAGAAGCTAGTGTATACATCTTCCTCCATATCAGTCTTTGTCAACGAGCTGCTGATCCATCATAGCATAAAACAAGACGAGACAAATACCCGTAAGTTATAGGCCTTGTGTCAATGACATAAAAGGAGAGAAATCCTTTTAACCACCCCAGACTAGATGGAAGATGTTTTTGCTAGCACCAGCACTGATGAAGTTGTTGCTTTGCTTCTTCAACATTTCCTCCTGGGCTTTATCATCACCCTCCTTGAGTGACATGGTGAAATCACAAGTTGAATGATCAAAAAAATATTAGCAACAAAGAAAAGT
This sequence comes from Paratinospora sagittata, assembly GCA_035771175.1. Classification (NCBI taxonomy): domain Eukaryota; kingdom Viridiplantae; phylum Streptophyta; class Magnoliopsida; order Ranunculales; family Menispermaceae; genus Paratinospora; species Paratinospora sagittata. Next base: position 50,131,797 of record CM069593.1, on the reverse strand, counting down.
TCACAAATTTATGTTTTACCATGAAGTAAAACCACATGATGATGACAGTGGCACGGTATACTCAATACATATACTTTAAATTTTGTTTATCTTTACATAACATTTGTAAACACCACTACTTTAAATTTTGCCCATCTTTACATAACATTTCGTAATGCAATGGCTGAAGAAATCTCTTGGTAATCCATAAAAAAGAATTCACCACAATCAAGATCAGAAAAATAATACTCACAAGATGAGAGTAAGCACGAGCAAGATATATTAGCGTTGGATATAAATCTAGAACAGCAAGGGCAATGTCCTCTGTAACTTGTGGGACCTGTATCCATAAACGAAAAGAAGTGAAGCATCACATGATATTGAACCCCAACCAGAGTGCACAGAGGCGAAATGCAAAGTTATTTTAAAAGATCTTGCCAACTCAAGGAACCACAGAACAATTTTAAATGTAGAAGTAACCATATTTATGCAGAAATACCTTTGTAAGTTAAATAGAGAAATAAGGTTTGCTATTGAAAGAACAGCAAAATAAATGAAAGAGAAAAATAAGTCTATCAAATCAGTTGGTTCAAGAAAAGGGTGGCTTTTGATCCTCTTACTGTTAAGGGATAAGTACCTGCATGAGTTGCAGAGCAAACACATCACTGACAGTCATTTTCTCAAGATCTTGACACCTCCTTACAAACTCATCATAAGAAGGGGAGATTCTAGCATCATTAATTTCATCATCAAAACTACATTCCCTGTAATGATTAGTTATTGCGAGTGTGAGATAACCATATCTCTTTAATGTGTCACCCAAGCCACTAGTTCTCTGCACTTCAAATCCTTCCAGAATCTCTGTTGTAAAGCAACTGCAAATAACAAGCTCTTGCATCAAGGAAATATTGAAAACATGAAGTAGAGACTACGTATGTACACCAACTAGCACAGGCAAGGCATCAGATTTATAGCAGAGTGCAGACTTCATTTGATTATATGTGTATACTCAACTCAACAAAGCCTTTTCCCAACTACATGAGGTTGGCTATAAGAGTCCACTTCCTCCACTCCACTCTATGAAGGCTAAGATGACATTTATAATACAAATTGGTATATCTTTCTTAATTATCGCTATCCATGTTATTTTAGGTCTGCTTCTTCCTTTATCTTTTCTGTGGATTGTTAGATAGATTAACTTTCCTAACTGGGGCAACTCAAGGTCTTTGTTGTATGTGTCTATGGAATGAAAGTTTGACAAAATTATACAAATTTTATCAATTTTTCAATCAACTTACGAATTAAACTTAACCAAATTATAATAAAAATGCCATCAAAGTTAGGTAAAATATCAAAGTGATTTATAAAACTCAAAAAATCCTTTAGTATTTTAAACTTTTCATAAAATCCATGTGAAAGAAGTACCTTTCCTTTATTTATAATTAAATAAGAAATTTCATGCTTCTAAAAGTTGTTTTCTTTGTTTTCTAAAAATGAACTCTAAATACAACTTTTTAAGAACTTGTTTTTAAAAACCATTTTTAAATTGGATACCAAACAGTCCCTAAACTAAATCAAATAAGAAATAAAGATTATCTGGCTTGTCTGACTTTACTCCATCCTTCTGCTTTCATCAAGAATGCCCAAATCTCAGAATATACCAACATTATTCAAATTGCCTGCTTCTGTCATGGTTTCCTATTCTACATGAGGAACTGCTGCATGGAGCGCAAAAATGGAAATAAAAGAGGAAAAGAATGCCACATAAGAAACCAAGGAAACAAGACAAAAGTAAACATATAAACTGAAAACATAATAAAATTAAGAAAGTAAAATAAGCCATTGAAGCAGATCAACTAAGGTCTACCATACACACAAAAAGGAAAACAAGTAGGGCATTCTACAATATCAATCTTCCTGTAGATAGATTAAGAAGACCAGGAAGCACTCTTCAGAAAAGAGATATGCTAGAAAACGAAAATTACATGGAAGTTTTAACATAAATTATTAGTTTGGTTGCAGGTTTCCTAGGAGACTCTCTATATGAATGCATACATTTTGTAATCTTCAATAACGCCCACTTTTAGCACCTCCATAATATCATAGAGTTCATTGCCACTCAGGCGAAGTTAGAGCGGTCTAGAGTATAATCTGATTAATTTAAGCAGTTCTTGTATAGAGACCCTCATAAGGATGCTTTACAACCACAACAGATTCAAGGATAATTTCCTAGAACTTCAAAAACAATTGATATAATAATATAAATATAGCCTATACATATTTCAGACACTTACGCTGTTTTAATGCTTTCGGCTGCTTCCGAAAAATTTGGATCTCCTTCCACCAAATATATAATCTTTCGAAGTCCGCATCTCTACAGACCAGATTTGTTTGGTTAACCATCAGATAATAATTTGAATTGCAGTAAATAAGACTTGATTATACTGGCAATTCAGTATAAATGAACAAATTGTTAATGTTAAAACATACTAGAAGTCTACAAGCTTAGCCAATGACACAAGCTTTGTTCTTCTAAAATGTGTGTATACATGAACATAGTATCTAACTTGGTTTACCAGTAACTCCAAAAACTATGACCACATGCAACAAGTTCCATAATAGATAATACTGAAATCAAATTATAATATTGTAACAGCAATGAAATGACATAGTAAACCTAAACTAAGCCTACAATGTTGAGAACTTAAGGAGTATGTTAGTCTTCATTGTTCATGTCTTTCAACAACTAGTTGCCAAGCATCACTAAATAAATTAAGGTAGAAATTACCCTTCAAGATTTCAATATTGTAGTATTAAATTGAAGGGTGGGCCTTCGGACAATGATAAAGTTAGCATTTCAACTATTAAAAATAAAGATTAAAAATAGTTCTTAATGAAATGGATTCATACGCTTTCAAGGAATGGGATTCAGATATTTGTCCTTTGTAATATTGAACATATTTCAGTTGAATATGTATAGTTTCCTTGGGTGTCATATGTTGCTACTTGGTAGACTTTTTCGGATAGTTTCCATAATTCAGACAAAAATATTGAGTTTGCATTTCTTTGTTTTTTTTAATTGATAGTGGGTCATAAAACACTATAATTTGTTAAAAAGAGGCATACACAATGTTCTAGGAACCTGCCATTGAGCTTACCCCTGCAGTATGGAGAGGCTATTTTTGGATTCAATTGCTTGATCCCTAGTCACGATAGAGCTAACATTGTAATAAATTCTTACTTCCTACCAAACTATCAATAATTTGAACAAGGATTGTTACCAATAGCCTTAATTTCTGATCTCGGTAACGATTGTCCCTAATGGAAGAGCGTAAATCATCAACCTTCTTCCTCTCAACAATAAAATCAAGCACATACTCACGATCAAAATGCTTATGCTGAGCTATCCAGATGGCATCTCCAACATGTAAGCGTCTAACCTGAGGGAGAACAGGTACATGGAACCATTCAGTGAACATATTGGATGGGTAACAAACATTCCGGCTAACTCTTTTTAAGTTCTAAACAAACCATTAATGTGCATGTCCAAAAGAGGAACTATGGATCTAGAAATTGGGTTTACATAACCAAGAGACATTTGGTCAAGTGAACATTTGAAATTCCATATTAGTTAACAAACATCGTTTTCAACTTCAACAAAGCAAGAAACTTTATGGTCTTTAAAAATACTTACTGCCACATGATACAAAATAAACAGGATTCTTTTTTAAAAATCTTGTTGACGAAGATTATTAAATAAATATTATTCCTTCCTTCACGAATCACGACAATCAAAGAAAACAAATATGCAGTGTTCGTTACTGGCCACTTTTAACCATAATTAACAGCAATACAATGAGTAACAAATTCAGAAACCCTATGAAGACTAACAAGAAAATTGAATAGCTGATGATCTATAATAAAACCTAAGTAAAGAATTACTAAACAAAAGCAAGAAAGATTCCAGGTTATACAGATAACAGTTGCAAACATAGAATGGTTACAGTACAATTTTAATTATACAATTCAATAATAGCCAGTAGAAGAATGCAAATGATTTAAATTGCAGCTGATTTGCACAGATTTGACTCAGTATAAACATATTATCAACCATACACAACAACCACAAAATCCAATGGAAACTCAGCAGCAGCATGCAGCCAAGAGATCGGCAATTTTCCGGTTCTCTCCTGCTAGTTTAATCATAGAACACATGATTCAAGTACTCTTGAAATGGTGAAATGCTCCAGGCTTTCACCATTGTTTATAGGTAGTTGCAACATTGTGGGGTATGTAATGGTGGGTGCCACACATTATTAATAGCATTTTCCTTTGCATCTTTGAAACTAAAATTTGAATTTTGGCAAACTAACAGAAAAGAGACATTCTTTCTCAAAATTGGGTGTCATATTTTGATTTAAAAACCCTTACTTTGCAAATGCGTAATGCAAAATATGATTCTTCTTGATCAGTAAGACACTGCCAAAAATTTTAAAAGTAGAACTGTGTTTGGAGCACTTATTTCTAAATAGTTACATAGCTGATTAAAACCATGACCATTGATAAACTTTATATTTGTTCTTCCCCAAAGAATACACTCACAAAAACCAGTCCAAGAAGGGAGTGAAAGGGAAAAAAATACACTCACAAAGATTTTTCTCTTTTCTTTCATTCATTGATTACCTAGTGCTATATATCCATATTTCATTCGTTCATGCATTCATTCATTTATTTTTTATTTTTTATTTTCATCTCAGGTCCAAAAGATAGCTTATTTAAATGATTTTATGTATCCTATTACTCATTTTATTTCTAAAATAACTCAGGAAACATATTGTGAATAGAAACACGCAGATAAAAAGTGAACCCGTCTGTCAATTAAGTTGCCTTTTTTTTTTCTACTTTTTGGATCGAATTTTTTCAATTAGAATTTCTATTCATGATTGGATCTTCAAAATAGTTAAAATTCCTCAAAACATATTACCAACAGTCTTTATTGCTTTTTTCTTTTCTTTTTTTTTGAGAAACACATTACCAACAGTCTTTGCTGCTTGTTTGTTAATTTGCGTTTAGGACATAGTTATCATTAAATTGAATAATATTCGTTAGGATACTTTCTCCATCATTAGAAGCAACCTACAATCAGAGCTAAACGTACAATGCAAATCAAGACTCCCTATTGAAAGTATCACCACCAGAGAGAAAAGGAGATTTCCTAAAAGCAGCCAGTCTCTTACAAAAAATATCCAACAATAAAAGGTTGAATTCCCCCATATTCTCTTCCTTAGCAAATGCTCCTTGAAGACCATTTTTATGGTTCCTTTCCATCACACAATGTTTATAATCCTTTCCCCTGCCTAGGACAAGAAGGGGAAGTAGCAATATTTCGATCTCTTCACGGGGAATGAACGGAAGCAGCAATCCAGCAGCTTCAGTACTTAATTAACACCCCAGCACTTATCCCACAATGAGAAGGTAGATGTGCTAAGAGATCTCCTTTCTTTCTTTCTTTCTAACAGGGAATTCTATAGCCGTCTTCATTCTGATAAACCACCTGTTCATTTTACATATGCTAGCAGAAGAAAGTCAAGTGTTGGACAAGAAGAAAATAAGGACAAGGCTGGAATTTTGTCACGTGCTGAGCAGGTTGCTGCTGAAGTTTAAGGAGAACGTGTACTATAAGTAGAGGGTGTAATTGGGACATGGGGATCATTCTTTTTTTTTTCTGCTATGTAATAAGTGGAGTGTGCAGTTCACTCGAATAAACTGCTTTGTACTTCTTGATTCTTGGTTTTTCTTGCAAACACACGAGATCTATTCTTTGATTCTTTCTCATTTTTCTTGCCCTAAATTCTTGATTCTATCAAATTGGTATCAAAACAATTACGATCGGAGGATGGCGGGTAAAAAAATGGAATCGATAATAGAATCAGTAGAAGAACGTGTGGAATCGGTACGAGAGGAATGGCAAAAAGAAATCGAAAGGGTTAGTGTAGGGCTGGAAAAAATTCCGTTGTTGGAGAAGAGTGTTGAGGCGATTATGCACAAGTTGGATCAATTGATTCAACAGCCGGCAGAGATGAAGTTTGGAGAAAACTCAAGATCGGCAGATTCAAACCCCCAACGAAGAAGTTCTCGGATTGTGACTGATCAGAACTTTATTAGGGGAGATGATCGACACCGGAAATTAGAACTTCCGACATTTGATGGTTCTAATCCTGATGGCTGGCTGTTTAGGGCTGATCGGTATTTTTCAGTCAACGGATTGTCCGACGGGGAGAAATTGGAAGCTGCCGCTGTTTGCATTGAAGAGGAAGCGTTAGCGTGGTTCCAATGGGAAGATGGTCGACGACCAATCCGACAGTGGGGGGAGTTTCGCGCTTTGCTTCTCGATCGATTTCGTTCCACACAAGAAGGGAATCTTTATGAGAAGTTGTTGGCCGTGTGTCAGAATGGCTCAGTTAGGGATTATCGTTGGAGGTTTGAGGAACTTGCAGCGCCATTAATGGATGTTAGCGATCAGGTTTTGGAAGGTAGCTTCATCAATGGGCTGCGTGCTGAGATAAGAGCAGAGGTACGTTTGCTCAAACCTAAAGGGTTGGTTCAAATCATGGAAACAGCGCAAAGAATAGAGGATAAAAATCAGGCCCTGTTCCAGTTGCATCGCCCTAGTTCATCCACCAGTGTAAAGGGGTTTTCTCAAGGTGTAGGATCCGGGAATAATGGTGGTTTTCACTCTTATTTTCCGGCAACAAAGACGGTGCTTTTTCCGGCAGTGACTGATCAAACATCATTTGGCCAAAGATCGTTTATCAGAAACGGAAATGCAACATTGACGAGAACGCGGGTTGTGTTTTTGTTGTGACGAGAAGCATTCCATCGGACATCGGAAGAATAACTTTATAGCAATCAAGTAATGGAATGAAGACAATCAAAGGTATAGAGACATTCAAAGCATCTAGGAAGAAAGGATAAATGATAACTCTAGCAGCAGATACATTCCAAACTGATTCTTTGATAACCTACTCTACTGCCCCTAGTTTCACCCCCCCAAAGGTGGATTAAAACAAAGGCTACTCTTGAAAAGCAAGAGAAATATGGCAATCTTTAGCTGCATCACAGAAGAATGGGATTAAGAATTGATGACATATTTCATAGGTCAAATTCGAGATCTACCATATCCTTTGATCAAATTATTGAAAGCAGGCCCACTGTTTGAGACTTTGAAAGTTGAATATTAGAAACCCAAAGATGCAAATGATGAGAAGTACAACAAATAAAAAGAAATCAAAGCAAAGATATGTATGTTGATAGGGATCATCAACTTATAAATTTCCCATATATGTCAAGAGTTACACTCAATGAATTCCACAAGTGAACATGGGAAAAACAAATCAATATTATGGCTCAACTAAACAAAGCCTTTTCCCATCATTTAAAAAAAAACAATGTTATAGCAAAATATCAAATCGAACACATACCTCACTAGTATTGACATCAGATTTTGTGTTCTTTAGCTTGTGCGAAAATATTATTTATTGTTATACTTATGCCTGTTAAGTTACATCATAAAGTTTATAAGCATTTTCAATTTCTCAACATTTACGCAAAATTCTATAAACACATCCAACTCGGCATTTTTTTAAGAATTCTTCAAACTGAATTACTCTGAAAATAATTCTGAAGTATAAGAAAATACTCAGTTTTTCAATCCTTGCCAACACATTAATGTTTCAATCCCTGTAAAACATTACTAAACAAAACCCAAGTGTAAGACTGAAAGTCTATGTCAAGAGTAAATGAACCTCTTTAAAAGAACCATCTTAAAGCGAAATCTAACCTCTATTTTTATTCTGAATTCGGAGCATATGTTTTGAATAATTTTCCTAGATCGAGATCTGCAGATCACAGAGAAAAACCGAAACATCACTCAAAGTTAGGACTTGGGACATATTAAAAGAAAATAACATGTTAAAAAAGGCCTTCCCAGAATACTCATGCACAAAAAAGGAACCAAAAAAACAAAAGCAAAAAAGAAACTCTATAACACAAGAAAAATCTATTTAGGATAAGAAGCTTCAAGCCAAATGTATCCTTCAGAAAGGAAACTAATATGATAATGTATGGAATTATCCTTTAGAAAGAAAACTAATATGATAATAATGTATGGAATTTTAAGACCAAATTGTTAAATCAGCAATGCATACAACAAACTTGCATTATTTCCATAATATTCTATCTGAATTGAGTACACAACAATAATAATTTAAAGCAACATTATGTTTACAGTGTGTTATCTTACCTATCTTAGTGTTTGACATAAATAGATGCCTAAATAAAAACAAAAAGAAAATTAATCATTGAGATGGGGAAGTTGAAAACCTACACCAACATAAAGCAAATAAAAAGCCAGCAGTCCACAAAGCTACTGCCAATGTAGGGTCTAGGGAGGGGTCGGGCTACTTTGGATCTATTGTACGCAGCCTTGTCTACGTCACAAGAGGTTGTTTCCACGACTCAAACCCGTGACCACCAGGTCACATGGTGACAACTCTTACTTTGCGCAAAGGCTCCCCCTTCCCAATGTAAAGCAAATAAAAAGGAAAACGTAGAAAAGAAAGAGAAAAAAATGTCAAAATGCGAGCAAGTTGTGTAAGCTCACACTTTACAATTTATACTTCAACAAAAAATGAAAATAAACCCTTCACTAAAGGAAAACAAAAGGAAAGAGAGTAATTATTACACGTGAGATGATCAAGCCTTGAAATGACTAAGGGACTCCAACTTTTGGCTTTGAATTTTCTTTTAGCTTCAATTCAATATTCAATGACTAAAAATTGAAAAACGCATTGATGAGATCTAAAAGAACTTCAAAGAATTTTAATTCCATGTTAACCATTAGCCAAAGCGTTGTGATACACCATGTCATATAATAAGCGATAAATGATGAAATCACAATTTCGTATTTTTTTACCCCAATTTTTAATATTTTAGGCTTAAAAAATATATAAAAAAATAATAATAATGAAAATAATTCTTTAGGTCAGATTTTAGAATTTTTAGGACATTTTGGACTACTTTAGTAATGCATTTTTAGGAAAGAAAATATTTTTTTCTCATTTCGGAGTAAGGTCATTGAACTTTTATTTTTATAATTTCATTTATTAGGGTAAAAAGTTTTGGAGTTCCCACTATTTATTTTTATGGAACAATTTTTGGGTAGATCTTTAGAGCATTTTTCTTTATATGTTGTTGTCTCACTTGGTCTTCAACTACTTTTTTAAGATATTTTCAGGTTCAAAAATAATTCTTTAAACATCAAATGAGGAGATTTCATATTTTTAGAAGATCTACACCTCATATGTACGTGTCATGGGCTAGATGTAAAGAAGTTGATCTACTAAGTCCAACAAGGCTAAAATAATATTTATCTGAATCTGTTTAATTAAATTCCCATCTACTCAAAGATTTTGATCAAAGGGGCTCACGTGGTTGCAGTCTTTTGCTAATACCAAGCCTTGATGAAGATTTAATTGAACCCAAATCAACTCATTATGGTTCAAGTAAAAAATGTCACATGTTAAAAAGATGAAAATAAAAACTTCTCCACATATGAACTCAATATTTTGGTGGTTGGGAACCTTCACGTAATTTTGAAAAATGTCCATTTTTAGAGGATTTTGTAGAGAACCTTGAATCACATACCAAACTTCCAGATTACTTCGAAGCTCCAAACTTCTAAACAAAAATAACAATGCAAAAATAAAAAGAGAGATAAAGCATTCGTAAAGAATGGATGGATCTTTCTCTTGAAATCTATCCCCTTTTATAGATGTGCCCACCTCTTGGTTTCCAAAAATACACCCACCAATTTTATTAGAAACTTATTATTCTCTACAAAATCCTCTAAAAATGGACATTTTTTAAATTACATAAAGATTTTCAATCACCAAAATATTGTGTCCAAATATGGAAAAGTTTCTATTTTCATCTTTTTGACATGTGACGTCTTTTATTTGGATCATAAATGGGTTGATCTGGGCTCAATTAAATCTTCATCAAGGCTTGATATAAGCAAAAGACTGCAACCACGTGGGCCCCTTTTGATCAAAATCTTTAAGTAGATGGGAATTCAATCAAAGGAACTCGAATTAATATCATTTCAGCCTTGTTGGACTTAGTAGCTCAACTTCTTTGCATCTAGCCCATGGTACGTACATATGTGGTGTAGATCTTCCAAAAATATGAAATTTCTCATTTGATGCTTAAAGAATTATTTTTGAACTTGAAAATATCTTTAAAAAGTAGTTGAAGACCAAGTAAGACACCAACATATAAAGAAAAATACTCTAAAGATCTACCCAAAAATTGTTCCATAAAAATAAATAGTGAGAACTCCAAAACTTTTGACCCTAAGAAATTAAAATTAAAAAATAATAAAAAAAGCTCAATGACCTTACTCCGAAATGAGAAAAAATATTTTCTTTCCTAAAAATGCATTACTAAAGTAGTCCAAAATGTCCTAAAAATTCTAAAATATGACCTACATAAATTTTTATTTTTTTCATTATTTTTTTAAAAAATTTTAAGCCTAAAATCATTAAAAATTGGGGTAAAAAAAATACAAAAATTGTGATTTCATCACTCCCCTACTAGCATTTTGCTAGTCCCTTAGCAAAAATTCGAAAGAAATCCTAAGTGCTAAATGAAAAAAAAAAAATCCTAAAAAAAATGCTTCCCAACTAAATTAGTGTTCACTTCCACAAACCTGTTCATTTAGCATTATACATGTAATCCAAGGCACAGGTGATTCAGTGTTTAAGATTCATCCAGCTAATGAAAAATTTTCAAGTTTTGAGGTATAAAACTCTTATAATGCAAATAATATTAAACTCCTTGTGTAAAGTGAATATTATCTGGAGACTAGCACTTCGGTTAATTTAAAATACAAAAATGTGGTAAGCTCCCTTGCACCTAGAGCACTTAGTTAAACTAATTATCTGAATCCAAACCGAATTTGTACAAGGGTCGCAAAGTCTTGATCACAACCTTCGCTGGTGGAACGCGGTATTTGCCACATACATCTTGCATACCAACTCAAGATGCCCTTATACCCTCATAAGCTAATTACATCTTGCACACCAAGTCAAGATTTTTTAATTAATATTAAAACATAACTACTTTCACTTTTTTTTTTTTTACTATGCAACACTTTTGTTGCCTTTTATTTATATATATATACATATTATACTTTAAACTACTTATGAAGATGACTACGCACAACATTATACTTTATATATATATATATATATATTTAAAATAACTATGTGTTTCATTAATGTTGAGGATGTCTCGGTAATTAAAAGCGCAAAGCATAGTTAAGGCAACAAGGGCACTAGGGACAATAGGTGCAAAAAAATACACACGAATTAAATTAATCAAAAATAGTAAAAGCATATTTTTATCAACTATAACTTCACTTTTGAACTAAAATACTCAAATATTTTTTTCAAAAGAAGTGAGTGGTCGTAATTGTTATAACAATAAAAGTACATAACTATTTAAACTCCAAATTGAAATGTAGCATATATAAATTATACTACTATAAGTCTTAATATGATTTTTTTATTAGAATTCAAATATAAGGTCTAACAATAATTGGTTGTTTAAAAAATTAGCTGAAGAATTGTACTAATTTATATAACTATTATTGGATTTCAAGAGGCAGCAATGACAAAAAACTATATTCTAAAGCTTAGGAGTATTCCATAGGTTCAACATGAAACCATTTATTCATGGTTAGGGCTGGGAGGAGGGGGGGAGGGCCCCCACAAACAAAGAAGAAGATACGAAATAAACTACAAATTTACAATATCTTATACACCCTATAAATGAGTAAGTTTTATTGTATCCTAATCTTCTCTAATAAAATTAAAAAAAATAGCACAAGGAAAACATAATATCGATAATGGAATGTGTTTATCTGGTACAATAAACAAAAAAACTCAAGTGTGATTAGCATCAACCAAGAGCATCTTAGCTTTTGGAATCAAATTATCTTTGTTCAAATTGCAAACCATAATGAATTGATTGTTATCCCATCTAGTAATTATTGCAAATAAAGACCTCATAAAACAATTTCATATAGGGATCAAGTGCTCAAATAAAAATGAATGTGTAACATCTCCTAAATTTGAGGAGTAAATACAATCAAACTTAAGGGCAATTTAGATTAAGGACAAAATGGATATTTTTAGATATCTTCAGGGATATTTAGGTCAAAGGACGAAACTGTCAATTTTAAGTATTTTAGGGATATTCTTGGAAAAGGATCAAAATGTCTATTAAAAATATCATTAGGGATATTATGGGAAAAGGGCGAAACAGTAGATAAAAATGTTTTGTATGGACACCATGGGCATCCACTAATATTTCAACCTATAAATAGGACGGGGAGGTTAGTTCATTTCATATCAACCTCTCTTCTCCTCAAAACTTTTCAGGAAGTTATGTAAGCTCGAAGTAACACAATTCGGAAGTTGTAAGGTGAGGAGGAACCTATGGTTTGCACATTCTAGCCTTGCCTTCTTTAAATTATGAATTTATTATGAATAATGCACACTTTTTCCCCTGTTCACTAGTGAATGAGTTATGGGTGAAAGTTGGCCCTTGCTGGATTGCTAAATGCAGCTTATGGTTATCTGAGGTTACAGAATTTCAAAAATATGACTTGCAAGTATTCAACTTTAGTGTGCAACTCTGTGCTATGGTTATTTTGATTGTTTTGATATAGCTATTATTATTAATATTGCTAGCATGTGGGGAACCCGCTGGGAGACCCACTGGGCTTTATGCTCACCCCTTTTTTTTTTATTTCATTTACCAAGTTCTTGAGGAGAGAATGGAAAAGGAAGGAATGGAAAGTGAGAAAAAAAATTAAAAGAAGAAAGAAAGAAAGAAAGAAATGATGTATATTTGTGGATATTTTGCAAATAAGCTAGACTTGACAGCCTAATTTTGGTATATTTAGTGGTTGTACTGTTCTAGTATTTGCGCGGGTTCAGTATGATGTGTTATAGAAGATGTTTGTATAATTAGTGTCTTAAATATTGTTATAATTTTAGTGTAATATATGAAATTAAATTACATATGAAGTTTATAGTTTTGGCGTAATATCAAAGTTGTTCACTCGAATGTTTATCTTGTATTTATTACCAAGTCCCCATCCTTGGGATTTATGAAACAAGAGAAGACTTCGGGGTGTGACAGAATGTCTGTAGTAAATTAATAATTTCGGACACTAGACAAACTTACAAATAGATTGAACAAAAACATTTCATATATTGATTCACAGCCATTTAATAATTCACCATTCTGTACCTGTATATCAAGGCATATATATATAGAGAGAGAGAGAGAGAACACCAAAATCAACCTTTAGTTTGGAAATCCTTGGAATGAAGATAATCAGCCAATAATAATATGATCACATTACAAGTATCAAAGGAATCCACATGTTAAATGACACTGAATCATTCAGCACCATTTAGTGTGCAACCATGACACATACAGAACCATTCACTACCAAGATGACAAGATCAATTCATAAGAACACACAAATATTTGCCTAAAGAAAAGTAGCAGGTAAGAGAGTACTGACCCTTTATCGTGAGTGAATTGCTCTCGATCATCTAATATTAAAATCACATCATAAACATCGCCAAATATCTCCCCAGATGCTAGAGGTGGCATCATTAAGCAATTCTTACTAGCCTTCAAATTGTCAGATTTTAGTGATCTATGCACTGGAAAATCCTACATTCAATGGAAGATAGATCAATTATCAAGAATACAGTATTCTTTAACATGCAAAACTGCTTTTGCACACACATACATTTGATGAGCATGCTTGTAAGGTAAATGACCTCTTTGCTGAATCAACAGAACATGAAGAATCTGGACCAAGTTCTGCCCCTCCAACAGAGAATGTAGTTTGATTGTTGTCTTCTACAACATCATTCACTTCAACTGAATGGTAATATATTGCATGTTACATACTAGAAGTCTCCAAGTATGAGTCAATGACTAACTAATTTAATTCCATAAGCATTGTGAAGAAACACACCAACATTCTTAAAATTTCCACTTGAGGCTGTAAGAGTTTGCCGGCACTCTGAAAGCAAAGTATCAACTTGGTCTTTCTGAAGATGATGTAAAGTAGCAGACCAAAGTGAAGAAGTATCTTTGTTTGAAGTAACTCGTGAAACCTTAGCAAAAGCACTATGGATCTGTTCCTCAGTGTACCCCATATGTTTAAACTACAAAAAACATAAGACAAGTCAAGCCAAAACCCAAAAAATGGTACAGAAACATATACACAAAAATTACATTGAAGTATTTTTTTTAAATAAAAAAGATAATCTCAAAAGATTCCAAGATCTATTTCCTACCTTATCAGCTTGTACATGAGCCTTCTTTCTCTTGCAAGTTGCAAGAGGGTATCATTGGTTGTTTAAAATCCATCACCCATGTTGCATGGGTGTCAGTAAGGATTTTAGATTTTAACAAGTACTAAGTCTCAAATCTGACAAACCTCAAAAATATAATATGAGTACTCTAAATAACTTAAAATTTTCCAAAAGTACTTTTAGTAACTTTTCTCACAATGGCCTTTTTGTCATTTTTCCTTTTTGTACAGGGTAGTGAGTATATAATAATGAACGATGACAAACTAGCAAATGAATATCCTTAGAGAACCTTTTTCAATAATTTTGGATGGTTTAAATGAAATTTAGGTTTAGAGGTATTCTGGTCTTTTAACAAAACTTATACAGATAATCCTTTTGTTGAAATATGAGCTAACCAATGGTTCTAGCAAGTAACCCTTAAAACCTAATTTGATGAAACACGAACTAATGAACTTTGACCCAAAGTTTTGAAATTTCATAAGAGTATTATGCCAAACACCTCCTAAACTAGATAGCTTTTTGGGCTGCTATGTCATGCATTCTACTACATGTGCCTAACACCCCTTAAATTTTTAATTTCCACACAAATGAACCATTGTAAACTATTGTGGAAATCATTCTTGTCCGGCTTTTCTACTCTTGTGCTGTGATAGCTTCTTTGCTAATTGATTTTCTCCCTTGATAGTCACATTGATTACTAGTACAAACGCCTTTGTCCATTAAAGAAGACTGGAACATTTTATTGAAATTGTATCCTTGAAACAGCAGTTTGAAGTTGGTCTTTAGTAGCATAGGTCTCCCTACAGTAATTGTTCCTTTTGTTCACTAAGAGGAGGTAGAAAAATAAGTAAAAGGACCCATCCCCCACATCTTTTCTTTTTCTTTTTGAAAGGACTGCAAGTGAATAGTAGACACTTGTAAAGAATAGATTTTACCGTTTCAAGAAATGCAACAGGAACATCAATTTTTTCCTTTTGATTGCTCAAATCAACATATTGGACTTCATCTTCTTTGTCAAACTGTAAATCTGAAGTCATTTGGACATTTTCACTTGGAAGCCTTTGGATTTTAGCCAATTGATTGGTATGGTCAACTAAACCAGACCTTGAGAGGCATTCAAGAGCTGCTTCCTGACCTTCCTGAGTTAGCATGTATCTGCAGAAATAATAAAGTAGGGACTTAGGGACTGAATATGTATAAATAAAGGAAGACAAATATATATATGTGTGTGTGTGTGTGTGTGTAGTCAACTCAACTCAACTAAGCCTTTTTCAAACTACATAAGGTCAGCTACATAAATCCACTTCCTTCGTTCCACTCTATCAAGGGTTTGAGTCGACATTTAGATTTTTACAAGTAGTTATATCATTCTTAATTATCTCCAAGACTCTGTCCATGTTATTTCAGGTCTTTCTCTACCTTCATCATTATTGTGGATTGCTAAAAAGTCACTCTTTCAAACAAGTGTATACAAAGGTCTCCGTTGTATGTGTCCACACCATCTTAATCAGTTTCCTCTTCATTTTATCTCCAAATTACGTTACTCCTACCATTTCTCAAATATGTTCATTTCTTTTAACATTTTATCACAAATCCATTTAACATTTGCATTTTGTTACAATTTATTTTTTCACGTGTTGTTTCTTTATTGCCCTACGCACGCACACACATATATATAAGTGTTAAGTGCATAAATGAGCAAGAAATTATTAAAAAACACACACACACACATGCACAAAGTTCACTTAGCATGTATCACTCTTTTTCTTTTTCTTTTTGGTTAACAGGATGACAACAGGCTGAGTTAGCCTGTTGTCATCCTGTAAACCAAAACGAAAAAGAGATTCAAAAGAGAAAATAAACTCATAAAATGCCAAGTCAATATAACCCAACTTCGTGAATGTAAAGCCTTGCAAAACCAACCCCAAAAATCAGCTTATTTCCATGTCCTTAGATGACAACTAATTCTGTCTTTGAATGTCTCCAACTCTACTTCTGGATCATTCAAATTTAGAAGAAGAAAAAAAAGAGAGGTAGTAGAAATGAGACTTTATTTAATATTAATAAACATGAGATCATTTAAATATATCCTTTTCAAGGCACCCCAAGGTACCATCATCAAAAGAGAGATGGAGACCCTCCAAACAGATTTGCTCTCAAAAACTCGAACTCCATTTTATATTGGATGCTGCATTTTGATTCACAGACTTGGTAGAGCTTTTTGCAACTAATGGGAGCCAGTTCCTCTCTCACATTAAAATTCTCGATCTCTCTATTATCAAGATTATCACAACTACTTGATAGATCCTTTCTGGATTTCTCATCCCAACTTCCTTTTACCTTTTCTAAAAAGCTAAGATGTTTCCATACGCAAGTCCCCCCTCCCCCTTTTTATTTGCTAGCCAAAAGATAATCAAACTCAATGCCACTTTAAACAATTGGAACCTCAACAACACCTTCATCAATCTCAAAGTTGGCCAAACCAAATATAACCTCTCAACAACAAAAAGAAGCCTTGGTTCAAATCCACTAATGTAGCCTTCTTCAACACAGAAAAGCTCAACCACTTAGATTAGCTATCTAAACAGGAATAGATGCCAAAATTCAAATTCATAATTTAATGGCTTCAACATATTATAACATAGACTGGTTGGCAAAAACAATAATTATGAGACTTTTGATTTTGAAAATTATTTATTCTACGTTGGAGTTTGGATACTTACATACTTACATTTAGAGCACCAATTTTGCTTGCTTTCCTTAGATATTTTAGTGTGAACTATAAAATGGGTGCATATCTAATAAAATATAAAAATTGATATTATTTTATTTTAAGTTCATGTATAATTATTTTTCATATATTTTTGCATCTGGTTTCACTTCGTTGTGTTCCTGATATTGCATATTTAAATAGGCCTCTCATTTCGTATTTTCTTTTCCTTAGTTCTTCTAGTTCTATTTTCCAATAATTAAGTTTTCAGTTTTGCCCAACTAATAATAAATTGGCTACAAAGGCCAAAAAAAAAAAAACAAAAAACAAAAAATGAAACACAATTAAAATATAAAGGGTAGTGGGCACAGAATGAAGGTCATACTTTGCCGGGCAACTAGATTTCACAACTAATCCTTTTGTGATCATTGTCTTCATGCAGCTCCATCCACTGTACCACTCCCTAGGTGAACTTCCAAACTGTCCAGGTTTTCCTTTCCCCAGTTCTGCCCTATAAACAAACAAAAGCAGGAAGCTCCAAAAGGCCACCTCAAATAATTTTTTTTTTAAATACATAAAATTTAACAATTAATTGTCATACGCAATTGGCGCCCGCGACAGCCCGCTAGCTTCAGCAGCATCAATAAGCTCCTGTTTCCTCATATACTCCTTCCCATTCGCAGTTTCCCTGAAATTACAGGCTTTCTAATTCCACTCGTCCTCACATTAATACCTAACACTAACAGATAATTGAACTAAAAGAGCAACCAAAACAAGTAACTTGAACTCACCTATAAAGGGTGATCAATAAAGCATAAGCCACGGAATTCTTCTGCGGTACATACCGCTTGGTTCCTTTACCTCTCTTTCCTACCAGTCCAAAATCAATACAAAAATGACGAAGCTATTCAGCACACAGCCCATAAAGTACATTGGATGTCCTCGTATCACGCATCAATACGAGATTCAAGAACGTCTAACATACATTACAAGGGTGCGTGTGAGCTAAAATTGTGTGCTGAAATCACGTACACTTATCATTCTCCTACAAAAATTTGAACCAAAATGCGAATTAGAAAACCTAAAAATTTTAAGAAAAGGATACCTTTCTCTTTCTCTGGCAATTCGTTTTGTTCAGAATCGCACGATTCCGTCTTGAAAAACTCCTGCATAAGCCTCAGAATCCATTTTCCCACGCCTCTAACACACACACAAAAAAATAATAATAAATAAATAAAACCATCCCAATAAATGAATACAAACAAATGCTGAAACAAAAACGAAAGAAAGAAGAAAGGTGCAATCAATCTTTCGATGAGTACTTGATCTGAGAGAAGTCCTTTAGGGTTTTAATGGGAGATTTGGCGTTGCACACATTAGAATAAGCTTTGGAAAGCGTCATATCGACTCGTTCCGAAATTCCCTTGGAATCATCGGCCATTTCTTGCCTCTTCTTCAACATGAATGAAGCGAGTTCTTCGTTTTCGATGCACAACACTCGTCTCTGGATCTCCATTGTAGAGAGACAGAGAGAGAAATTTGGGAATTTTTGGCGAAACGGCGCGCACTGGGTCTGGTGTTTCCCCAGATTTGAAATTCTGACTCCGTTTCTTTCAGTGACTTGGGTTCTGCACGTGCTTTGCACGTTATTTTTGTTATAAACTAACTAAAATAAATAATAATAATAATAATTTTTAGGACCGGTTTAGTTCGTAATTTAGATACATTTTTCTACATCTAAAAATTCAAAAACTTATTTTATTTAAAAAATTTTAAAAATAGTTTTTTATTTTTGTTAAGAAAATATGTTATTTTTAAAAAATGATAAAAAATCATTTTTTAAATTTTCTATTTTTAAATTATACTATTATTTTGAAAAGGCAAAGCAAACACAACCAAGGTCTAAAATGAACCTCACCAATGTATAGGTAAAATTAAGTAGGTACCGGCCTTTTTAACACTTTGTATACTTTCTTTTAATAGAGGTTGAGATAGACCTAAAATAGCGTAGATAAAGATAAGTAAACAAAAATATAACTTCTTATAATTTAAATGCAGATTTAGCCCTCGTTAAATATGAAAAAAGCGGATTGATGTAACCAACCCCGTACAATTAGGAAAAGGCATAGTTAAGTAAAATTAAGCATGAGCTGTTGAGTTAAATTTCATCATTATTATTATAATTATTCTATAAAAAAAATATTAAATGTGAGTTACAGGGGTAGATTATGTTTTACAAAAATAAAGATTAAAAAAAGTTAAAAGGGTAAAATTACAAAAAAAAGTAAGAATTTAACCAAAAAATGGATTGATTAATTGTTTTTAAAACTTGTCAAATAAAAGAGCATTATATACTCCTTTAACACCTTTCTCTTAATTTGAGCTGCCTTAAAATAATAATGGTTGGAACAGAATCTAAGTTTGTCAATGAAAAATAATTACTAATGAACACTAGGGTAACAGGAAATTAACAAGCTGATGTAACAGGTAAAAGAAGTAATTCCATACCTATCCTGCCAGCCAGTGAAGTGCAACATAGATAGCTTGCACTTCCATTTATAAACTCACCATCTGTTTGAAACAAAACTCATTTGTAGAAATACAGAAAATGAAGAACATAAACTTAATTGCAAAATTAATTATTACAAAAATAATAATAATAAAGAAAGAAAGAAAGAAAAAGACCCTCTCCTTAAAAACCATTCCATACAAAAGTTACTGGGCAACCTTGTTTTCTGACAGCAAAATCCAGCTCTACTTCATGAGATTGAGAGCCAACAGTTAACAATCCTAATGGTATATGCTATTGAGCTTTCACATCCCACTTATGAAATCTTGCATGACCAAATAATAAACAAAACCAAGCAAAACCATTAAAAAGAAATGCCATTATCCATCTAAACATGAGTAATAATATAAATACCTAAGTTATAAGATGTTGAATGTTACAAGAGCGAGTAGCGGATTCACAACTAGATGATCATAACACCATCTTCTATCACTACTACTCTTACAAAAAAATACAACAGATGCACAGAGCGAACAGGCTGGGACATTAGCGATAGAGGGAGGTAAAACATGTGGTTTTGTGACCCGTTAGGGAAGACCCAAGATTTCAGGAACAGTTCCAAACAGAATAGCTGCACAGTTTCTCATTCCCGAGGGCGCGCAAGCCAGAGGGAACTAAGAGCACGAAGCCTAGAAAAATAATCACTTATGGCAAGGAAAGCCCGTGCTGATTGGCGTGTTGTCAGTATTCGGTGCATTTGTTGTAAGGTTTGCTGCCGCAGATTGTCTGCCTGGAAATCACAAGAAAAAGACATCAGATTACAATATGAGAGTGAAAGATAGAGAAATAGCCATGCATAACCATATTTATGCAATGAACAAAGATCCTAAAAATGTATCTCTATGACCGACTGGTGTTTTTTAAAAAAGAAATGTTAATGTAACTACCAAAAAATATAACTACATCTGCAATACCACCTTCACATTCATTACACACAGTGAGATGTGTAAAACACATCTATCTAATGGACATGAATGTGTAGTTGCACTTATAGTTGTAATTTTTATAGTTGGATTGGCATTTTCCTTCTTAAAAATCTATAACTAGCTTGCAAGTTCACAACATAAACATGACTTATTCAGAAACATGAAGACTTGCAACAATATTTTCAAAATTTTATTAGTTAGTTAGAAAAACACCGAATTTGTTAGGTCCCCCGAATGAATCTGAAGCTTAAGCTTCGAGACTCATGTAAGTGGGAGCGGCTCTCCAGATTTACTTTACCTTGCTAAGAAGACCAAAGTTTTGGAGACAGGCACCTAACTCAGGTCCTATATATTTCTTCAATGCACAGCATGAATTCATGATAGATATAATATATTAATCCCTGTTTCCCCTTCCAACTTTAAACCTTATAAATAAAATATAAGCTACAGACAAAATCATGCCTGTTTTGAAAGAAGAAGAATAAGAGAGGGGGAAAGAAATTCTCACATGATGTTTTGCTTGTCCTTGATACTAAATGTATCCTCTTAATCGTAGTTTTCACTTTAAGGGGGCTTGTTCACTAGAATCATGCTCTAGGCCTTGCCGCTCTGGGCGATGTTGAAAAACACCTATGAAGACACCTCTACAGTGACCAGGAAAAGTTTTGTATGAAATTCATAATCCCATCACTAAGCTTCACCTAATCAACAGCACAATCCTCCAATAGACCCATTGAAGAGATGTTTCCTTTTCTCAATAGTGTAAGACTATCTTATCAACAAAAAAAAATTGCGAACTAAAATCTCCTTACAATGGTCTTCCTCACAAAAGAATTGAAAATATGTATGGTTGCAAATTCAAGCCATTCTTTTCACAAAGAAAATGCATGACCATCTACTTATCCAGAAGGGGGGAGAGAAAATTTCACTTTCACAAGCAAGATCCACGTTGAATATTTATTGAAAGAGGAGAGAGACAGAGAAGTCAGGTTCAGCCAAAGGCTAATTTCAGTTTGAAAGACGAACATTTTGTATCCTTATCTGAGCTAAAAATAGTTCTCAAAAGGAATAAATTTCTGCATTTGTAGCTTAATCAGCTCACAGTCCATTCAAAAGCATGCTGACCAATTTCTGAATTAGTGGAAAGAGGGGTTACAAATCAATTTAGTAGCACAAGAAGACCAATCTTTCAATAATTCACTACCCACTGCTTGGTCTTCCCAATGCAGAGTTTTAGCTTGGACAAGAATCGGTAGTCTTGCACAAAGCGGTCGCCCATAGGATTTGAGCACGAGTTTTGTGTTTATCAACCAGAAACATATTACTATTGCATTAAAGAAATGACCTTAAGAACCGCTTATTTTCCTTGCCTAAAAAGATACTAGAAATTACCAAATGAGACAGCTACCCAAACATATAATTTAATCAACTCTTAATTTACTCAAAGCCAACTTGGCCAAGACTGAATTGAATCAAACAGGCCATAGATGAAGCTAGAAGCGAAGAGAGAGCCACCATCTATACACCAGTCAATATTTAATCACAGCACCTGGTCAAAAAGGGCACATTAAGACACCTACAGTGCATAACTAAATCAGGTTTATGCTTGCCGTATCATAATAACAGCACAATGCACCAATTTACCAAGGCAATTGCTTAAATATACACGCATACCTCAGCATTTTGATGCTTTAGTGTCACAGTGGACATTTATATATTATTATTATTAGACTTCCAAAGGTTAATCTGATGGAACAAAATGGAATACTAACTTGAGGGGCTCAGAAAGTCATGCCTGAAATCCAGTCTTATTTCAATTAGAAAAACTTTGATTTTAAGATAAAAAGTATTAATTACCTATGACCTTAAATGAATAGCATCTCCGATTCGACGAGATAAGGGATTACTCCATTAGGTCTTTTTGGTCCGGAGCTGGCCGGTAATGGACCTACTTACCTTGCTTGTGGACCAGCTGCAGAGCGCAGAGCTAACTAAAATTGTTCCTCCATTTCAACAATATGCGTAAGATCACACTAGCATGGTTGGAGAATATATAAATTATTTATGACCATATATGACTACAAAATTGTTCCTTCAGCTCAAAAGCATGTGTAAGAACATACTAGCATAGTTAGGGAATATGTAAGTTATGATCTTTTGACACTTGAAAAGAAAAAAAGTGTTTAGTTCTAATATTGCTTAATGTGGAAGTTATATGAAACTAGGAGACTTAATGAATTCAGATGCCCAGAACTAAGAAACTATTACCTGTCGAACAAAGCCCTCAAGAGTTCCAAGCTTCCCCATTGCCATTGCCATCTGACCCATATAATTAGCCACATTCCCAGATGATCCGGAGGGACCAAGAGACCCAGCCAGCGTCTCAGCCAAAGACTGCTGCAAAGCTTCCATTCCTTGAGACAAAGCATCCTCCGCCTGTTGAGATGACTGCTGGAGGTCACAGATACCCACCAGCTGCTGATCTGTAAGAGGCTCCAATTGATTTACAAGAAGCTGCAACCAATTCAATTTAATTTAACAGGCAACTAATTATTAAAAAAGAAAACAAAATAAGAATTAAAATTTTTGATTCAAGAACAAATTAACTGAAAGATCATATCAAAAGCTTGAAGGAGAAAGCTGGTGTTTTAAATCCAGTTTAAACACAGAATCCTACAACTTAAAAAAAACACAAAATAGAAGACTAACAAAACCAAGCTTGAAATCAAGTTTTTTGTGAAAGAATTTACTAGTTTGAATCTGATAAGGTATCTAGAATTAGTTTTCACATGCTACACTTGGAAAGGATGACAATGATAAAAAAGGTCAGTGCTCACAATTCATACCATCTCTTAACTAAACACAACTGCCTTGTTTCAGATGGTATCTGCATTTTAGCAAGATAGAGGAAGCTTACTGGTCAATGGTCCTAAAATAATGTAAGGAGCAAAAAAAATTAATGGACCAAAAGACTTCTAAACACTTCAATTTCAGAGAACATGAACATAAATAGAATGATGGAGAACAGTATTGTCCAGCCATCTCAGACTCTTAAACAAGTTGTTGATGAACCTATATGCAAGTTCTGCAGTGAAAACTCATTTCTTGGTGGCACATGAGAGTGCTTCACACTTGTAAAGCCAAATCTTCCTGTACAACCTTCTACAAGTCCGGTAGCACCTTGTCACACTAAGAGCCTAAGAGTGATTCTATGATCAATACCCTCAACCAAACTCCACCAATGGCCCCAAAAAAAAATAGAGGATATGAGCAACATGAGTGCATGCGCATGATACACAGGAATCTTCTGAATTTCAGAAACATAATTGCATTACAAAAAGAACATCAACAAAAAGGGCTACAACACCATTCTATTAAGTAAACATATTGGAAAAAAGAAAGGAATGCAAAAATAAACAGAGAACCCAACTACACAAAAACACAAATAGAAACTGAATAACAGCACTGAAACTGTAATGCAGTTAATTTTGCAACAGGCATAATATTCCAATTTATTGATTAAGGAACAAAATATATAGCTCCTTAGCAGATAAAAAGGAGCTTATAGATTAATTACATCTGCTGTAAACTACACTTGAGAAAATTCAGATTTTTGACAAAGATAGAGAAATTTGAGGTACTCTTCATAATGAATGACTGTCACTGAAAATCACTATTCAATATCCTACTTATCACCAGGACAAAATCAAATGGGCTATCCTTCAGATAGATTAGCAGATAAATTAGCAACAATACAAACTTTCAGCATATATTAGCATTCAGACCATTTTATTTATTAGCTGCATTCTCTTAACCAGGAAAGTAGTTTAGTAATTTACCAATTACATTTCTTTGCAAAAAACCAGTCCAGAGGGAAGAATGAGCTTGGAGTATCTAATTCACTCTAACCTTGAGTAGCTCGGAGGAGCGGAAGCCACCAATCCACAGAAAACATCTCTCTGCAGGGGTCTTCCACATGCCTGAAAGCACATGGAAGGCATCAGCTTTGGCTGCTATACCTTTAAGCCTGAAAATTTCATCATAGTGTGCTGAGATGCCATCTACAATGATACGGAGCTCACTGTCACTAGCATGAGAATTCACAGCTGCTCTCAGTTCATTGATCTGCCGGTTGTGATCTTCCAACCACCGTGCATATTCTACATCAAATGCCAACGCCCCTGAAAAGTATCCAATCAAAAAGATAATTTTATCTAAGAGGCATGTACTCTTATCAAGAAAATTGAATCTTAAAATATATCTAGTTAAAGAGACAACTGTCTCCATGGCCAGTGCATGTATCAATAAAACATAGTGATAGATGCATGGCTAAATGAAAATGCAACCAATCTTCCTTAATCGTGAATTTACTAGGGGTGATGTCTCAAACTCGTCATTGGAAAAAACAAAGTGTTAAGATTTCTATTCCTAGTTTCCTACATATAAAGGAAATTAGAACTCTAGCTTCTTCATCAATGAAAATCATGATCAATACATCTATTTCTTCTAGAGCATGAATCTAGTTCCTCCACTCTTCTCTCTCAAGGGCTATTGGTATCACAAATAAGAGCACAAAACGCACATTCACAAACAAAACACTAATTTACTTGGACATCACAAAAGATAAAACACAGATCCCAGAAACAAGTTTGCTACAAAATATATTTATTGCTAAGGAGCTTCCCAGCCAGCCACCAAATCATCAGGGATAGGTCTACCACTTAAATATACCTTTCAAAGCAATCCAAAATAAATCAAATTGGAGTAAGAAATGCAAGGGTCGATGTCAAATAGAAAACATACCATTTCCATTCATGGAATGAGATTGATCTCCCGAGCTAGAAATGAAGATTCCCTAGGAGCAAAAGGGTTAAAAGAAATTATAAGAGTAAGCATGTTTATTACATAAATATATGAAAGAAGTCTCTAGGAAAATTATGCATAATGGAAACATGCTTTATTTAGTTCTCTTCCCTTCATGTCAAGCATCAATTGCTGATAATCAAAAAGTAAAAGAAAACGTATGCTACATTAAACCTGCTGACGAGCTCTCTGGAGTTCCTGCTCCAGCTGGGTGAGCTTCAATCTGCTACTCTCAAGCTGCTGCACATATGCCTTAAAAAGGACAAAATATTCATGTATAAGACCAAACCAAGAACAAAAGAAGATGAAAGCTATTTTTTAAAAGAAAGAGCAATAATGACTGATAAACTCCAGATTGAGGATGCATCTCATATTTTGGGGCAGAAGGAATTTTCCAGACACATGGACACTTCAAAATGGGTATTGTACTCTGTTATTGCTCCATTTGTTTAAATATGAAAAGTAGTCATTTGACCCGTGTCTTTGTTATATCCAGGTAATATAGTCATACAACTAGTAAAGAAGGTATCATATTATAAAGAATGGGCCCATACTAGCATTGCTACTAACTACTGATCTTTTCATGTCAAGCAGAGAAAGTTAACACAAAGAAGATCTATTTCTTACTTTCTTCTCCTTGCGCTTGTTGTTACTAGGGAATCAAAGCAATAGAAAGTCCATCACAAGTATATTTGACTTCATCTCATCAGAATGCTAATTCAGGAAACTATTGCAATTGCAGGCCACTCCCAAATCAATTTGCTAAGAAACACGTTCCAAACGACCTTCCATATATTTACTAATGTGGATAGGATCCATGAAAAGTACATTTTTTGTGATCTTCTCTCCAACAGGTCATCGTACAATTCATTTTCTAACAAGTCTGAAGGGAGCTCACACATGCTGAGCATGTAAAAAGTAGGGATATTACAGCAGATAACCAGGTAGATTACACAACACAAGGTGCACTTCCCAAGTAACCTTTCATGAAAAACCTAAAATCTAGATGAAGAAGGTTTGCATAAATTCCAACCTCACCCAATAGAACAGTTAACTTAGAACAGGAAGGAGAAAAAAGTATTGAATAATCAATCTATTGTGCAACTGCTCAATTGTTAATAAAATGGATTATCCAAAAGCTGCAGATTCCACTTGTATCAAGTATCCTTCCGTGAACAATCTTCAACCCAAATGAAGAAGGCTTGCATATATTCCAAAGTCACCCAAATAGAACAGTACACAAAGAACAGGAAGGTGATAAACGATTGATTATCAGTCTAATTGTGCAACTAACCAATTGTTAATAAAAATACATCTTAGAATCTTGACAAGCTATATTGCAAATTAATCAAGCAGCATTGCAGATACAAACTGATGTGATCACACTATTCCAATATGATCAAGGTCAAACAAATTTCATGAAATGGTTAATTTCTTACAGACCATGCGGTAATCATGGTGCAGCTTGATGTCATGGGTTAACTATTAGAATTAACATCTGATGAAATACATCAACATGGACCAAAAGAATACTAGAAGGGAGTAGAGAGGTAGGAAAGGAGAGAGAGTACTTTTTTCCTCAATCGGCTTTTTCTAGCAGCTTCTCGATTCTGAGCAAGCCTGCGAAGTGTCTGCAAAATAGGAAAATTAATATAACCTACCAAATTCATCTCAGCTGATATCCATGCTCCAAGTTACAAAATATATAACCTTCTGATCCCCTGTTTTTTCCTTCGATCTGTCACTAGAATCAGAAACTGCGACTCCAGACTGCCCCATTTCAAACTGTTGATACAAGGTAATGAAAGTCAGTTCTTCAGTAATATCCACTGCAGTATCAAAAAGCGGAACTCTTAGTATGCAAAATTGCAAAAGAAACAAATAAGTTATCAGGTATGCATAGCACAGTGTCATCCAAATAAATTGCCCAGAATGAAGTGCACAAAAAAAAAAAAAAAAGAAGCACCATCACCCTTTGGCTTTTATCATCAGTGTCCCCGTCTGTTGAGGTATCAGTCCTAGGACTGGCGTCTGCCATTCTGGAATCTCCCCAGTTCTCAAAATGACTAGTGGATAAATTAACAAGATTCTGGGGTTGTCCCTTATTTGATTGAAACCCCTGAGACCCAACTCCAGTGGCAGAAGTTATATTAGTGGAGGCAAGTGTCTACAATTCCAAAAAATAGAACCAGAAGAAAACAATATCACTAATAATGAACCGGACAAAATATATCCATATTTAACAATCTCAGAAGCAAATATTTTTTAAGTAAAGATCCGTTTCACCTTGTTAAAAGTGTCAAATTGGAGAGGTTCAGAAGAAATAGTCTGCCCGCTTGATTTTGACGGATTGAGTGCTGACTCTTCAAAGCAAGAACAGGATCAGTTAATAAAAGTGCAATGACTTTTCAAGTAAAAAGTCAAAAATACTTTCCAATCCTACACCAACAAGCATAATCAAATCATTTTTTTATTATTATTATAAGAAAGATAATTATATTTCAAAAAGGGGGGGAAAAAAAAGAGCTACAAAATGGAGCACAAGAAGTCCTCCAAAACAAGGCACAAAGCCAAAACACTACAAGAAAAAGGTCCAATCCCTAATTAAATCGACAAAGAAACACATTGGAAATGTCTATCACATTTATAACAATTCTGAAACACTATTTTGTTCCTTTCCAGCCAAACAAGCCAGAGCAATGTGAATACCAAATAGTGCCAAACCTTCCTCCAGGGCAAACACACCACTTATAGTTCCTTTCTTACCAAACAATCTAGAGCAATACAAATTCTTAATAGTGCCAATCTTACTCCTAAACGAACACACATCTGCCATAGCATCAACGTCAAACATATTCACACATCTGGGGGGGGAAGTATAGCCCAACTCCACTGGATCTCCCAAAGCAACCTAACCCAAAGAGACAAGGTGCAGGGACAACATTGTTGTCAAGGCGCCAACCCGATGTGTAGGCGAGATAGTACTAAGTATCACAAATAATATCTATTTATAGCTCCCTAAGTAAATAATTAATTAGTTTTTCACATTCAACAGTTCAACCCTTATACATATAATCACGTACATTTTCCATAATATAGAAGTATATTGTGTTAAAAAAAGATTTAACTATATTTTACACTCTTCAATCTTGTGTCTATAATTAAAAATAAATAAATAAATAAAAAAGAAAAGTTGGCATATAATAAAAGTATAACAATTTAAAGAGTCACAATTTATGTAATTCTAATGATGAAAAGGAAAATATTTGCAGCAATATAATGATAATAATAACAATATAGAAAAACAGAATTAAAAAATAGGAAAAAAGAAAAATATATAACTTGCATAATGGATATATAAGTATACTACTAGAATTGAAAGTTATGCAAATGTTGAAGCTATACAATCACACAAATAACAATTTAGAGAATAGAGAACCTTTTGCTTCATATATTTATATTGACCCCATCAAACTTTTTAAGAATTTTCAAAGAGCTCCATGGCTTGCCTTAAGTATGGCCTAGGTGATTTAGTTGCAAATGGCCTGGGTAATGGGCTAGTCGTGGCCTAGGCATGGCCTTGACAACACCGAGGGACAAAGGAGAAAAATGTGATCAGTAGATTCTCCATCCTTCCTACACAATACCATTAGGGGAGAGCAACATGAATGGCATTCTCCTTTGAAAAACATCTGCAACACTCTTTCTATCACAAGCAAGTAAAATCGTTATTTTACTTTAGAAATAGATCAATCAGCATCTTAAATCTTCTTCCACATAACTGCCTGGTATAACAAGGCCATGTAATCCCTAGGCCAGCCTCCAAGAAGGTGGTATTCACTAGCTCAATGCCAAGTACGCTAAGCCACCTAGTGGGGAATGTCTCATAGCAAAAAATAACCTACCAAAGAAGTTAGTTTAAACATTTCAATTATAACCCTTTCTCACACTGCTATAACCTAATTGCAAATAGCTGCAACAAGTTATTTTTTAATTCATTAAGTGATCAAATGAACACGTACTAAAGATATCATTTCGAGCCAATGTCTTCAAAAGTAAATAATGTTAACAATATGTGCATATGTATAACTTTATTTTCACAATGAGCAAACATCTTTTTATGTAAATCTCTTCCTTGAAAACTCAATTAAGTTTAACAAGAATCTTTTGAAAAAAGAAATCAAGGGATGCCTCACAATTTCTAGTTGTCACAATCACCACAACAGACATGTTTCCATATTCTGGTCATAACTTCTTGACCCAAATTTGGAATCCACAAACACTCGAAGCATGGGAAGGTGACTCTTAGATCTTTCCATTAACTCTAAGGTCACTAAATCCCGACTTGTAATGCCTTCTATTGACACATGTACGGTCATGCCACACCATTGTCAAAGGTCAAGGCACCACCTAAGCATGTAAGAACAAAATGCAAAGCGGCTAATAAGGCTAGCCTCGAGGAGGTCTTAAAATTTAGCTCATTTAATAATTCATTACAAAATTTTATGAGCCTACTCAAAACTTTAAAAAGAAAGTCATTAGTGGGGGTACAAATAGACCCCCGCCCTTGCATTCTTTTCTAGTTTAAGTTTTTTAGCATGTTTCTCTTCTTAACAAGTGATGCAACAACAAATTTCAAATAACATTGATTTGGAAGAATAGTTGTTATCAAAAAATTGTATCTTTTCCATGAAAATGCATTTTTTTCCTTGTTTCTTATCATTTTTCAAACATGTAAATAAGTTTTTTTATTGTTACTTATTTCAACTATAAGCATCGAGTGATGTACATGCACTGATTTGTTTTGCTAAAGGTAGGTATCACCACGAGCGACCTCCTTCTCATCTCTCAGTACTTTAATAGTTTAATCTCCAATTAAGCTCCCCAAAACACCCAACCACAAGAATTTGACATGGTAATACACAAAACATCTACAAAATTATAGTCACGTGCCAAGTCCAATTGGCCCAGCAGAGGCAAGAGAAATTTGTCATCATCCACCTGGGGTAGCCACCCATGTTGATCATATACATTCAATGGAACAACTCTTGAACGTCTACGGCAAACAAAGTATGAGTGCATACTAGGTCAAGGCCAATTTTATGGTGGCTGATGCCAGGGAAAAGGAAACAAAGTAAACAAAAGGTGTTTGCACTACATAACCATACATATTTCCCTAAGTCATCAAAGAAGACAATAGGAAGAAACACCAGGTAAAATGAGACTATTTAGGCCAAGATGACAAAGATGATGATTGATGATAAGCTTGCATTTTAACTCATATCTAACAGAAAAGTAATGGTATTAAAACCATACTTCTATTAATATCAGCAGCATCCTCCGCACGAAATCCAATTAGCTCAATGGCCCCAAATTCAGAGATTCGTGATGAATTAACACTGTTTCCATCTGTGACACTGAAATCACAAGTTAAAACAACCATAAGAGAGGGGAAAGGAACAAAAAAAAAATTGAAAAAAAAAGGCAAAATTCTACCCTAAAGAAAGAAAGAAGATGAGTACCATTCAATACAAAGCATTACAATACCCCAAACCAGTGATAAAAAGTACAAAGTAAAAAATGACCAAGTGGCACATTAACCTAATAAGAGATTATCTTCAAATGAAGTCGAACGCAGTAGGCATGTTTGACCCACAAAACTTGTATCCAAATTAGAAGAGGAATTACCACTCTCTAAAGGATTGAAATGATCATCCCATCCAATATCAATTAAATAACACTATAAACATGGCATATACTAGTTGAGCTAATCATAACTGTATCACAAAGTGTTTTTTTACTTTTTTTCAATATAATTTCATCCAATTTCATGGCCTTCTATGAGTTTTTAAGATTACTCGTCTTCATAAACATGAGTGTCATTGGAAATCAAAGATAGGAGGAGAATTAGATGAAAGGGAAATTACATTCGTTGGGAGACAGGCAACTGAGGCACAAAGCTCGGCATCACGCCCGCCGCTTCTCTATCATCATCTGCACCACCCCTTACTCTTCTACTACCCATATATCATCATCATTATCACCACCACAATCTTAATTCCCTCAAATATTATAAAAACAAAATAAAATAAAAAAGTTTTAAAACCCAATCTCTAAAAACACCAGCTCAGAAATCACAAACCCTACAAAACAATCTCCAAACCCTAAAAAAGGAACCTTTTTGTTCAAAACTTCAATAAAATTATCAAAACCACCAAAAAACTTAAAACTACAAAATCAAACCTGAAAACAACACCGACGCCCTAAGGATCGTCCAAGAACAAAGAAGTTCGAAACCCTAATCTTGAAAGAAAAAAAAAAAGCACACTTCACAGACAATCTAAACCTCGAAACTAAGAGATTGGTAATAAAGGTCCCGCCTTTGCAACCCAATAACACATGAAAATCGAAGGAACATAAAAAAACCCTAATTACCGGAATTTTATTTTCTTCAGATCAAAATCTCCACTTTCGACTTGTAAATGTTCTGATTCTCTCTATCTTAGGGTTTGGATTTTGCTCTAATTTTTTTTGCCCCAATTCTTCCAAGCTTCTAGCTGTTTCAAGGGCTTTTCACTGGCATGACATGAGCCGAAGAGAGAGAAAGTAGAGGCGTCTTTTTGCGGACTAAACTAAAGTGAGGTTAATGTTAGAAAAGAGACAGTGTTTGGGTTAGAATTACGGAAGTGCCACTGTTTGTTGAACATGGACTGGACAAGTATTAAGATCAGTGCCGTACCAGCATGGACTTTGACGTCAGATCCTTGACTTTGAATATATTTCTCTTTTTTGAAGGGGCGGATGAGTTTGCCTTCTAACCCATTTCTTTGATTGAATAATGGAATTTGTTTATTTTTATTTTGAAAACAAAGAAAATGCTATAGATATACACTTAAAAATTCACATTAATGGTATTAATTCAAAAAATATTAAATTTTCTTAAATTATATGTTAATGCGTAATATGAAACTATTTAACAACTATAGTAAGTAATATTGTTAACAATGCATATTTTTTAAGTGTGTCTCCGTAGCACCATTCTTTTAATAAATCAAACTTATTTTTTGAAATATTTTTAAATTTTTAAATAAAATTAATTGTAATTAACAACATATAATTAAGAAAAAGATTTAATAAATTGAGATCGAATAAATTATATCTGAATCACATTTCAAGCATATTTTATTTTGACAAAGAAAGTAATGAGACTAAGTTATCCACATCAAATTTGACCAATTTGTGAACAATAATGTCAAGAAAAGTAACTCAAACTCTTATATTATTTAGCTTCTTTTTTTATAAAATTTATTTATATTTTCCTTCTTCATGAACAGTATAGACAAATAATCACGAGATATTAGACATTATTGAGTGGACTGTGTACTAGAATGTGACAATAATATAAGATCATAGTAGCTGAGATACGCTCAATGAAATACTTATCGCATCACACGAATGTAACACATATATATATCTAACAAAAATGACTTGAATATTGCATAAATTATCAGTTCATGCAACACTACTTTAAGCCTCATTTATTTGTATAATTTCCTTATCCCGAAACACTTTTTTCCTTTATTTTTCAATGGCAACATTCAAAGTTTGAATGCTCATAT
This sequence comes from Paratinospora sagittata, assembly GCA_035771175.1. Lineage (NCBI taxonomy): Eukaryota > Viridiplantae > Streptophyta > Magnoliopsida > Ranunculales > Menispermaceae > Paratinospora > Paratinospora sagittata. Next base: position 50,098,663 of record CM069593.1, on the reverse strand, counting down.
TGACTTGATAAAATGACAAGAAGACTTTAAGTATATGATATCACACGATGATTATGATATCAACAGTATCTCAGTCGTTTATTTCTACTTCTACTTATATCTTTTGTATATGTCTTTTCGTACTTTGTAAAAGTTATTTTTTAAGCCTTAAATTATCATACATAATTCAAAATAATTCAATAATTATTAAATAATATTAATAAAATATTTCTAAAAATTCATTAACTAATTAGCCTATCCAACGGTTGAGATTATGAAATGGCTTCAAACCTTGCTTCCAAGTTTTAACTATGTATAATCTATGTATTATTGTAATGAAATTTTTCAAGACATGTTCCTAACAAAATTGTAGAACTCTTGAGCATGCCAGTTAGGTCTCTTTCTTAATACCATGTCTTTGTTATATTATTAAATATAATACTTTATAAATAATAATGATGTATGGTTTGAATTATCAAAATCATATATATATATAATGTATTGCTATAATAATTTAACAATATAATATATGATTTTGAATCAAAAGGACTTAATTTTGAACCTTTTTTTTGTGTTTTGAAGTCATATAATGTATAACATAAAGATGTAATTTATGAAAAACACTTTTGGCTAATCGAATTCAAAAATAGTTTTGAAATATTCGATCCAAAAACAACCTCTTTTCAAGCCTTTTCTCTGATTTTTTTTTTCATTTTTAGGTTCATATTTTCAAATTACAAACTAAATAAAACCATAACGAGATTACCATTTTGGAATAATTAAAGAAAGTTGAACCAAATTGCTGAATACTTAGCTGCTACTAATTCAAAATATTCACCACAATCAAGTAGGGATATATTTTTCCCACCTTACCATGAGAAATGCTAACTTATTATATTATTTTGCAATCATTTTTTAAATTGCTCGTGAATTATTTATTAATAAAACTTTTATTTATTTATTTTAAATCTTCTTGGATGCTCTCAAAACAAAACATATAACCTTCATTAGACAGCTGCTGTATAGCTCAAGAATTGTTGTATTGTCATCTTCTTTCTTCATAAATTATTTTTTTCTATTTTGTCCAGAAAATCTAATTAAATAAGAAAGAAATTTCAACACTACATAAAACACAAAAAGCCATAAAGTTTGTTAAATGGCAAAATTTAGGTAACCATGGCTATTTTCCAATGATATTTTTAAATTGTATTGTTAATTTTATTATAAGTACCAATATTCTTATTTGATACGAATATTTGGCTGTGTTTGATTTACAATCTAAAAACCATTTTCAAATTTCAAATAGTAAAAGAAAAATAAAACAACAATAAACACTTTTGATGAGTAGTTTTTGAAAAATACTTTAATAATCTTATCTCACAAAATCGTGATGGCATTTTCCAAGTTTTCTAATTGTACTTTTTGGGTACCTGAAAACAGAAAAAAATTTTGGATACTCAATCACATTAGGTTAAAAAATCCCCCAAATTAAAATGGGATACTTAGAGTGCGTTTGATTTATGATTCAGATATAATTTTCTGTATTCAAAAATTTGAAAAGACAAAAAATACGTTTGATAAGTTGAAATTTGAAAACAGTTTCCGAAATTTACAAAGGAAACAACAAAATGCTATTTTCTGAATTTTTACCTTTTGAGTTGTATTCAAGTTTTCGGATTACGAATCAAACGCAACCTTATTTTTCCATACCCAATACCCCAAAATAGTGGAACTTGAAAATATAAATAAATAGAATGATGTAAAATAAAATAAAAGTGGGATGATGTCAAGGACATACAACATTTACTTAAGTTTAATTTATTTAAATTATGAAGATCCATCATGACAATGAGAACTAAAAGATAAATGTGAACAGTAGTCTAACTTGAACAATATGTGATATTGCAATCACATCAGCTTACAAGTATCAAAATCTAGCTCTACTAGTAAGTAGGGATGGAAGGATCTGCTTTCACAGCATATGCATCAATTCCCCCTGACACATTGTATACTCTCTTGAATCCCTGAAACAGGTAAAACAGGGTGATATCAAAAAACGTATTTGGTTTGTGATTCAGATATAGTATATTTGAATATCCAAAAAAAAACGCGTTTGGTTAATCGTATTTGAAAACAGTTTTTTGAGAATTTTACAAGGAAAATAACTTGTTTTCAGAAAATGATAAAAAGTCATTTTCTAAATTTTTGTCTTCGGATTGGTTCTTGTTTTTGAATCACAAGTGCGTTCTAAAATGAACGTATGATTTGAAAACAAAATTTGTTGAACAATTATACAATGTCAGCACAAATGAGAAATTTTAATCTAGCAGTCATCCAATCAAGTAGAAATATTCATGCAAGAAGATGTAGTTAGAGATTTTTCATGCCATTTTCTTGAATTCTTGCAATAATACATAAAGGAATCTCATCATCTATGCAACTTTATCAGCATATAGAAATAACTTGATCAAAATGAAGATAAGAGAAATATAAATTTTGTCAAGGTTGAAAGTTCAAGCATTCATCAACCAAATAATGACCAAAATATGTAAAAAGATGGATCGACCTGTGCCTGCAACCACTTGGCAACTTGTAAGGACCGCATTCCATGGTGACACTGCAATTAAAAACAAATATTTGTTATAATATTTTGAACATAAAAGTCGAAAGACAAAGTATTTCAAGATTCAGCCTTGAACGAAAATTCGTTACTAAGGAAATTTTTTAGAATATATTAACTATTTAACCAGATTATAAAGACAATTTTGGCATGTGAAGTTTGTGAGGTGCGTCAAGGTAGTCAGGCTGGCCATTGCCTAAATTAAACAGGTCTCATTAATCACTAGCCACTCATTTGGAAGACCGACTTCTACAAGGGACAAATTCAATTCACAAGAGACGTCAACAGAAACTCTGAGTAATGTGATTACGAATTACAGGTATCTATCATCCCACAAATTCTAAACACACAGCAAAAAATTCAGGTAAATCGAAACGAATCCATGAACTAATTGAATTAGTTGGAACACCCCATACTTATTGAACTAGTACTGCCTCATTGATACTTTTTCAAAACCCTAGGCAGCAAGTGCATTTTCTAGTTTCCAATTCCTTCAAGTGCTCTTCTGAAACCAGTCTATAGTTGAGGGTTTTAATCACTTGGCAGTTACAAGAAGATGCCACATCAAGAATTGTTCTCTTCAGACATGTCTATACACAAATAAAAGCTCAATAGACCAAACTTCACACTATAGAAACATTTACTTCTCTGTTTCATAGTTCATACATTTCTATCCTTTTAGTTTGAAACGAACTTAATTTCTTGAAGTTAGCTAAAATACGGTAGATTGAATAGTTAATTAGTTATTGCATGTATTTACATTTCTTCATTAATATATGTGCATAGCTTTAAATGGATACTTTATTTCGAGAATCGAAGGACATAAGGAAAGACAAAGCCACGCAGGAAAGATAAAGCCACGAAGTTGTAGCCAACTCCACCAAATACACGCCTTTAATTTACCTCTATGGAAGAAAAGCATCAACATAGAATTTAGCATGATAGTTGATAGTTCAACTCACCAAGACATATGTATCCTTCTGAGTATTAAACTTGTCTGTTATTTCTGGAGCCCAATTCCCAAATTGGCGAAGAGGAAGAACTTGAAAACCAGGCAATGAAGCTTTGGCACTGCCTTAAACAATTTATAAAGGCATAAGAACATGAATAACTATGTCAAAAAATATCAGCAATTGAAGAAAAATAAGAAGGTGAATGATAATAAAAAACCCTCAAACATAAACACATAAAACTCAAGATCATTGATGATCAAAATGCCTTTCAAGTGGAAGCAAAGCATGAATAAGTAAAAAAGAAAATGAAAGATGGATTTGCATACACTTCGTCAGGTTCTCGAACATCTAACAATTGAGCCTCATCAATGAAACTTGGGTCTTGCATCTTCACATGAAGTTCCTCAGGTTCAATATTATGAAGCAAAGCTTCTTCCCTAAAACAATACATTGAGCGAAGAACATATACACACAAAATCGGACAAGAAGCAGAAAGTAAGCAAGCAAACTACTGATTCATATATAGCATAAAGAAAGCTAAAAGTGTACCTCTCAGATAAAACTTCCAATAAGTGCCACCCATATTTAGTTTTACATCTTACTACTTTGTTTAAAGCGGCACTAAATGCTACCTCCTCGAACTCAGGTACCTGATGTGGGATATTTCACCAAGAGAAACCTGTCAATAAGAATTACTAGAGGAAGCATGTTTAAATGAATTTCTACAACTAATAGCATCAAGGGTAAATTGCTGATACTAATATTACAACTTCACATAATTTTTCTTCAAAAAGAAAAAAAAATGATTAATAACATGCACATGTAATGCAATAATGCATGAGTGCCAACAATGTATACATGTACTAGCTAACATTTTCACCAGATCCAGTGCGCAATATATTCCAAAAAGTGTTTTAGCTGGCACAAGGTGCTGAAACTAATGAAATGAACAAAATAAACAATTTAAGCATGCAACTGAATGATCCATCCTTTTCTCACTCTGGTAATAGCATGCCTTCACAATAAATGCTCCAAAATCAATTTATTTTCTTCAAAAGTTTGTTGTGTAGGAAAGGTGGGCCCTAGCACAACAATTGAGTTTGCTCCATTGTGCTAGGTCATGTGGGTTTGAATATGAAAACAACCTCTTCAATGTGAAAGCAAGGGTGAGTATATCATCCCTTCCCCAGGCCCCCCAATAGTGGAAGACTCGTGCATTAGGTACACCCTTTATTTAGAAGTTTGCCAGATAGACAAAGCTTGGAAAGAGGAACAATATAATATTATCCAATATATAATAAGAGAATTGGTAGAGCAAATGCACCATTTCAAATATAATTTGTTACTTGAGTAAGGATGATAAGTGAGAATCGAAGAGACTAGATACAAAGAAAAAAAAAAAAAAAAAAACAAGAAGTTTCTACCAATAGTGAAAATTAGGATGTGCATGCATCATAAGATATGATCTAAAAGTATTTAAGATTCACTGTACAATTTAGAATCTCATGTTTTCATTTTCATTTTCATCTGAGATCTTTTGCTTTTACCCACGAAAAATAAAGCTTATATATAGATATGCACACACACACAGAAATCGCAAGATAAAAGATTGAAAAAAAAAATTAATGATACTAAAGAAAAATACCAAAATACAACGAATCTTAAATAGTAAATGAATGCTTAAATCAGTGATAGAAATTGATTTGACATAAAGCAAAAAGAATTTCAAAACTCTTGAACATAAACTAATGGAGAGACGGCAAATGGAAGTTCTCTCAGGCATAATAATACTACCAAGGGATAAGCACAAATGGTGACGATGGAGGTGAAAATTAAAATATTTGTGATTTAGTTAATATCATAGTGTTGTTAATTTTCAATAATACAATGATACTCAACTCAACTCATCAAAGCATTTTCCCAACTATATGGGGTCCGCTACATGAATTTGCTTCCTTCACTTCGTGTAGTATAATTTAGTAGATTCATGTCATAGTTGATTTAACAAAGTTTTATCTACCTATCAACTACCTCTTCCTTTATTTGGGCTTGGGATAAGTTTTGTCTAAAACTTTAAAGATATGCAAATATACTCATCACAGGCGGAGTTCAATAATACAATGATGGAAGAAAAAAAAAAAAACAATGACAACAACAACAACAAAAAACTTTGACTCGTGCTCATCATCAAGCATGAACTCTTAGTAATAGTTGTTGTTTACTACTTACTATTACCAACATTTACCATACAGAAGTTTATGATCTTTAACTCATCAATCTACACATCTTCAATTATACTTAGTAATATATACTGAAACAAATTATATAACTTCTTAAAATTCCAACAAACTTTAGTTTCTATGTTATTGCAATTATTTCCATTTTGGTTGAAATATTTCCTAGAAATTCCATTTCAAGGCCAATGAATGAAACAACTACTGAACTCAAGATTTTAAAACCTATCTCTACTATGGGTAAAACAAATGATATAAAGATTCTAATAACCCTTAGTCAACCTAAAGTGTTTGACTATGCTTGGGCAGCCTTCTATTCCAAGAAATCTACCTGAACTTTTCACCAGTTCATCTGCCACTTTTTGAAGACATAAAACTAATCTCTAGGATCAGGATCCTACCAAGGATTAGTGAGGATCGAATTGTAGGATCGGATCGCGCATCTTAAGATTTCACGAACAAATTAAATTACATTTCAAATATATATCAAGATGTTAATCCAAAATACTCGGTTTCTTCTACTTTTACCAGCCCACTAGTTCCACTTACATTACCACCGGCACCACTAATCTAAGGCATATGTCGCATATCCTATCCTCACAAATTTGAAGATTGTAAATTATTATGGTTGTCACCTGCACAAATAAAATAGTGAACATAAAAGGACCATTACAGAATTATAGTCGCATTATCAGTCTATCGGAATTCATAGATTAAAAAAAAGAGCATACAAACAGTGCAAAGAAAAAAGGTAAAAAATGAGTGAGGAAAAAAATCGGGTGTTGAGGAAAATAGAAAAAAAATGAATCTCAATTATCAAAACTGGGGTACCTATATAGCATTGTATCATTAGAAAATCTCAATTATCTGAGTTATGCATATTACATACCATCTGTCCTTTCTGAACCCATCCAAGCATCCCACCCTGTTCTTTCGATGGACAAATTGAGTATTCAACAGCCAAATCACTCAGATCCACTCCTATTATGACAACAAATAGTATATCATGTTATGAAAATGACGCTTTAAAGCACTAAAATTATTATGTACCACATAAAAATTTAAATAAGAAACTGAACAATAGTGGGAGTGGCAGCAGCAGTAGTATAATTAACGTGTCATAGTTGCAGACTTGCAGGGCTGGTAGCAGTAAAAGTAGTATTAGTAATAGTACTGGTAGTAATAGTCGTAACAATAACAACAACAAGGAACTAATAACGAGAACAATAAGTACTTTTAGCGTCATCCAATAGGAAACAGAAGAAGACACTCTTTCAAGATATTTTCTTTCAGTCTTCATATTTAGACTGCCAGAAACTCAAACAATTGACAATGGCTAGAAATTATTCTATTACTAACCTTTCAAAAGGACTAAAATGCCAGTTTGCTCTCTGCAGTTTACCTTAAAAAAAAAAAGAAAAAAAAGATTTCACTCATCTAATTCGGCCTCAATTAAGATTAATGTAGTTCTTTCTCTGTTTACCGATACTTTCAGAAGCTGGAATGTCAAAGAACATATGAGGAAAGCCATTTCATCTTTTTTTCCCTTTCCTGAGGGAGGCTTTTGCTTCTCATCTGATGGGAAATCTAGAATTACCTGTTCATTGAACTTGTAATCACTAATGGAGATGGTGGATATAAAAGAAAATGGGGAATCTTGTAGAAATTGTTCATTAGATCTCTCTTGTTATTGAGAAGAACTCTAAGGCAGGGTCTGGACATCACAGGTAAGAGAAGTAAAGAGGATGAGCAAGGCTGGCAGTTGCTCATGTAGGAGCAGAGATGCAACAGGGTAAAGCAATAGGAGGGCCACAGTCATTCATGTGATTTTTCTCTCTCTTTCTCCTCTTTCATTCTTCTTTCTCTTTGCTGCTATTTTTCTCACTATATCACCAACTAACATAAATTCACGCATCTATCTTTGCCGTAACAAACTTACTGAGATGAATATGAAAAGAAAAATAGGCAAACGGGCTTTGCCATGTGGATAAAAAGTGATATCAATAATATAGGATAGTAGTCAATAATGGCAATGACAATAGAGATAGACAATTTACCAAAGATAAATCAATTTCAGGGGTTATCACTTGAGTTTCAGAGAAAAAAATCAGTGGACCTTTCTACATTGGAATACTTAGCATTGATAGTCATCTAGCAAAAAAAAATGCAATAACAACAGACCAAACACCTATATGTGTCTCTTACAAAAAATAAAAAAAGACACTATATGTGTCAACAAGAAGTAGCCTGCATCTTACAAGAAGGTATTCTGTGTTTTTTCTGAATGTTGTAGATCCTGATTACATTAACAACAATTATAAGTATAACAACACTGTAAACAGCCTTAAAGTAAAAAAGTAAACAGAAAAGACAGATTCAGCACTTTTGGGAAAAAAAAATATTTTCCCCTTTTGGGTTTTGAAGTTGGATGAACTAATCAAGCAGTAAAGGGTTATATTTGTATAAAAGTGTACTTCAATTAAATCTCGGCACACTGAAAACAGAAATCTCAAAATGGTTTATTCCCCAATTTCACATAAGATTTAAAATAAAAGCAGAAAGGGAAATGTAAACCATCCAACAATGTATGATAAATGCACTATAATTACTACCTCCTGCAATTTTCTGTTGAAGCTCCAAAAGAAGCTTAAGGTTGTCTTCACTAACAAGCAAGTGCTGCACCAATATTTCCCGACCTCCTCCTCCTCCTCCTCCACTGCTATCAGCACTAAATGAAGCTGCACAAGAAGTGAAATCCCATTCAGGAAAAGGAAGTCTTTTCCAACTTGCATCACGTGAACTATGACTCTTATGTACAAAGGCCTCATTCAATAGAAGTCATACAGATAATAGAAATTTGAAAAGTTGACAGCTTTTCATAAATCTCAAGAATAACAAAGCTCTTATGAGATTTCTATTAAAAACAAACTAAGAGAATTATAAAACTCTCACAAAGTCAAAAGAAGATAAGAGGCAAGAAAGGTGAATTCCACTCCATAAATATAATATTTTTTATGCATTTCCTAAAAGACAATCTAAAGAGAAATCAGAAAAGATTAATAATCAGTCCCTTTTAATTCAAAGTAATAATTACTTCCCTTTCAAAATTCTTATTAGTGAACTAGATGTCAATTGATTTGTTGATTCATACCATCACCAGTGCCATTATATCAATTGATCTGTTGATTGTTGTCACACCCCGCCCGGACGCGCCTAAACCGGCGGTACACTCTCGGACGGGGCGCGCATTTGGAACAATCATAATGGTAATAACAGAGTGCGCAGCGGAAATATAGTACACAGTACAAATCTGATTTCATATAATTCAGAATACTTTTGTACATAAAATGATCAAGGGAACATACTCCCAAAATTCCCAATGATTCATACAAAGGGTACAAAATGTGGGGCCCATAACCTGCACCCAGTCCACCCTAATTTCCTGTGAAAGATTTGATAATATTGGAGTGAGCTTAACGCGCTCAGTGGGTAAATAGTGCATGAGTATAACAATTAATAAAGCATACTTCAATATCAAATATCTTAAATACACATGTAAGCATCATAATCAATCAATATGTATGTATGCATGACACCGTCACGTATTAATGGTTTGATGAGCGTACATCGCCTGAGTTCACGTACAGGTGTCCTTCCCCGGGCGTAGCCAGGTTCTCACTGTACGTCCCTCCTCAGGAACGATGCTCTGGATTCACGTACTGATGTCCCTCCCCGGCGTAGCCGAGTTCTCATGTACGTCCCTCTCCAGAGAAATAATATGAATAGTGAGCAATGCTTCTAACTATTCTATGAGTCATAAACCATATACGTCCCTAGGTGGTGATATGTATGATGCCAATGCATGAACTAGTTTAGTCTACTAGTCTGGTCTTTTCTTGACATTTATACTGACTTTGGCAACGTCTAGTGATCCTTATCAGGGTCGGTATCACGACGTGCAAGGTTAAGCCATTATATGACATAATGCAGTGTAAATGAATAGTAGACATAATAATAATTGAATGTAAACTTTAATAAAAGTTATGAAACACGCAAACCTATGTTTCGTTCCCCACCTTCAGATCTGGTGCTTTTCTCCGGACAGAACTTCGTTGCACCGCTTTCAGATCTAGCGCTTTCCTCCGGACAGAACTTTGTTGCACCGCACCGGGAGTCTCAAAGACTAAAAACTTAGAATGCGTGGAAAGGAGAAGAAAAATCACAAGAAAAGGTGATTTGGTGTGAGGAATGAGAAATGAGGAGGTTTCTTATATAGAGATTTTTGCGCCTGAACGTTCTGGCGCCATGCCAGAACGTTCAGGCGCAATGCCAGAACGTTCAGGCGCAAAAATCTCTATATAAGAAACCTCCTCATTTCTCATTCCTCACACCAAATCACCTTCTCTTGTGATTTTTCTTCTCCTTTCCACGCATTCTAAGTTTTTAGTCTTTGAGACTCCCGGTGCGGTGCAACAAAGTTCTGTCCGGAGGAAAGCGCTAGATCTGAAAGGGTGCAACGAAGTTCTGTCCGGAGAAAAGCACCAGATCTGAAGGTGGGGAACGAAACATAGGTTTGCGTGTTTCATAACTTTTATTAAAGTTTACATTCAATTATTATTATGTCTACTATTCATTTACACTGCATTATGTCATATAATGGCTTAACCTTGCACGTCGTGATACCGACCCTGATAAGGATCACTAGACGTTGCCAAAGTCAGTATAAATGTCAAGAAAAGACCAGACTAGTAGACTAAACTAGTTCATGCATTGGCATCATACATATCACCACCTAGGGACGTATATGGTTTATGACTCATAGAATAGTTAGAAGCATTGCTCACTATTCATATTATTTCTCTGGAGAGGGACGTACATGAGAACTCGGCTACGCCGGGGAGGGACATCAGTACGTGAATCCAGAGCATCGTTCCTGAGGAGGGACGTACAGTGAGAACCTGGCTACGCCCGGGGAAGGACACCTGTACGTGAACTCAGGCGATGTACGCTCATCAAACCATTAATACGTGACGGTGTCATGCATACATACATATTGATTGATTATGATGCTTACATGTGTATTTAAGATATTTGATATTGAAGTATGTTTTATTAATTGTTATACTCATGCACTATTTACCCACTGAGCGCGTTAAGCTCACTCCAATATTATCAAATCTTTCACAGGAAATTAGGGTGGACTGGGTGCAGGTTATGGGGCCCAAATTTTGTACCCTTTGTATGAATAATTGGGAATTTTGGGAGTATGTTCCCTTGATCATTTTATGTACAAAAGTATTCTGAATTATATGAAATCAGATTTGTACTGTGTACTATATTTCCGCTGCGCACTCTGTTATTACCATTATGATTGTTCCAAATGCGCGCCCCGTCCGAGAGTGTACCGCCGGTTTAGGCGCGTCCGGGCGGGGTGTGACATTTAATGGTATCAAAGCGTACGGTCCACGGCCCGCCCAAGTCCACCAAATTAGGGGAAGAAAAATGTTATTAGATATATATATCTCTAGAACTATATATACATACATCAATTATATATAGTTGAGATTTGTATTAAATATATATCTAGAAAACTATATGATTTTTATATAGTTTGACTTAAATATATACATATAGTCAAAATTTAGTAGAAACTATATGTGTAGTTATTATTGAATATATGTATCTATATACATTAGTGTATATGAGGTACGTATAAAAAATAAATAAATAAAAATTGAATTTTTTTTTTTCGAAAACTAAATATTCGAAAAAAAAAAAAAAGAAAAATGAAATTTTTGAAAAATAAATATTCGAAAAAAAAAAAAAAATACTATTTGAAATTTTTTTTTTTTTTTTTTCGAAAAATAAATATTCGGAAAAAAATAAAAATAAAAATACTATTTGAAATTTTTTTTTTTCGAAAAATAAATATTCGAAAAAAAAAATTAAAAAAATAGTATTTTTTTTTTTTTTTTTTGTGAAATACAGGGTATTACAATTGCCATGTCAAAAGATTTTACACTTTCAATCAAACACTTTTAATGGTGAAATAACATTGGTGGGCTCTTGGTGGTTTGATTTCAGGTAATGTTGATACCCATTTCAAACCTTGACACGAACACATACACATTTATCACGGAATTCATGACATTGTGGCCTGAACAAAATCCTCAAATGTCAGGCACAGTTTCAAACCATTAAATAAATAAATAAAAACATCAACAACATTTGTAACGAAATAGGAATGAAATATAGAGAAAACCCATTTCACAAAGATGCCATATCAGTTAATACCCACAAAGAAAATAGATTAAGAACACCCAAAAAACAAAAACAAAAAAAACCCAAATTTTAACCCAACACGTTTTACATGGAAACGGGAACAATTGAGAAATAGAAAAACATCAGAACAAAGAATCAACAAAAAGACCAAATGGGAATTTCCAACAAAGAAAATAGATTAAGAACGCCAAAAAAAAAAAAAAAACAAAAACCAAAATTTTAACAAACACATTTTACATAGAAACGGGAACAATTAAGGAATCGAAGAACATCAGAACAAAGGACCAACAAAAAAGACCACAAATGGGAATTTCCACCAGAATTACTGACCTTTTCCTGTATGATTCAAATTACCCGACATTGAGAAACTCCACCCGAATCCAGGAGAAGAGAAAGAAGATGAAATGGGTGCAAAAGGCTTAGAAATAGAGAGAGGCGGTGAAGATGAGAACAACTTTGGAAGATTGAAGCAGGATGATAATGATGATGATGATGATGATGAAAGATTAAGAGAAGAAGAAAGTACAGAGAATCTAAGAGTGTATAAGAGGATTGGAGATGGTTTCAAAGAAGAGAGATTAGAAGAAGCTCTCAACATTATTGTAGCTTTGCTCGCCAATCTTTAGCTTCAGAAATGGCGCAAAGCTTCAACTTAGACTTTCTCTGCTTACTCCGTTTATACTGGTTTCAGAGCTGCGTTAGGAATCGGATTGTTGACTCAGCGGTCCGGGTCGAAACGGCCGATTCACGTTAATCTACGCTGCTTATTGGAGTACTTCAATTATAGAAAGGCTCAAGAGCTTTTTGGCCCGTTTGGAAAATCTTTAAATGTTTTCGGCTACTTTAGAATAAGTTAGGTGAGAGTAGGTTTTTTCTAAAAATGATTTTTTTTTTGAAAAAACATTTTTAAAAAAACTATCCCAAACGGACAATATTCTTCAATAATCCAACTACTTACTCCACCTCGTGGATTTTATATTGGGGCACCTACACACTCATTGATGCTTTTATTTTATTGGAACTTACCCCTTAAAAATTAATCAATGTGCGTAAGCTGACTCAAATACCCCGTATTATCCAAAAAAATAAAATAAAATAAAGACAATACATGCACATACACTCACCTCCTAATATTAAGAAAGAGAAATTACACTATAATGTCAATGCTCTAACATGCTCCCTGTCTCAAGGTGAAAAAGAAAACCTCTACATTCTTTTTAAAAACATCTTCAGCAAGGTTCCATCGATAAACGATTATAATGAATATAAGCTGGAGAAAAAAAATCGATCCTCACCAGCTTAGTTCTAAAACTGTTCGTACACTACATTAACATAAATATAATTTTTAATATAATTATTAGGTTATAAATAAATAAATAAAAAATTTTATTTATAGATGCAGAGATCAAGTAGTAGTCAAAGCACTCGGCAAACCTTAGATTTTGGTTTTTACAAGCTAAGAACTAATCCAATAATTTTTTTTTATCCATTGTCAAATATACCAGAGAAACTAAAGAGAGATAAAAAAATGTCTTTTAAATAATATTTAGACATATAGAAATGAAAAAAAAAATATTATAAATAGCCTAAATGCATTAGCATGTTATTTTTTAAAACATAATAAATATTAATATTATGTAGTTTTTAAAGGGTATAGTAGAAGAATTTTTAATACACGCATCAAGTTTCAGAAAATATAGAAAATCACGAAAATGCTGTTTTTAATGGATTTTAGTCTCTTAAAAGTATTTTGTTTTTAATAAAAATAGTTTTAATTTTAATTAATTTTATCATAAAAATTACCAACGCATAACATTATTCTTGTCTATAAATATTTGACCGGCCTTCTACTTTGCCCCAACTTAGGACGAGAGAGGAGCAGAGGGCTAGGGTTTTGTTGTGCGGCATAGGAAGATCGTGCGCGAGAATCTGAAACCATTTTCGCATTCCAGTTAATCTACAGGCTTCAATGAAGAAGATGAAACAAGATCAGCGATTTGGGGGTTTCCTAGGTGAGGATATTATCATGAAAATACTTTTAGATTTACCAGTGAAGTCTCTATTACGATTCAAGTGCGTCTGTAAGTCTTGGCGCAATTTGATTACTGATATTTATTTTATTAAACTTCATCTTAATCAATCAATCCAAGACGAGAACAACAACTTGCGTGTTATAATTCGCAATATCTTTACCTGATACGTTTGTTCGTTGCATCAAGAAGATCGTCATCAGCCTAATGATGCCAATATTTCATTATCACCATCATCAATGGAGCTTACTGATGTCACGACATGGAATTCGGTTAATGCTTTGCGCGACTCAATGTTCGGTTCTTGCAATGGATTAATATTATTATATAAAAATGTGGATAATCATTATTGGGATGGACTTGCTCTCTGGAATCCAACCACTAGAGAATTCGTGGAGTTACCTGGACCTCGTCTTTACCAGGACCACCAAGACGAGATGACTACTCTGGCATTGTATTTGGTTTGGGATACGATGCAAACAATGATGATTATAAGGTGATAGCGATTCCAGATGGAGTTCCTAATCATTGGCGGTTCAATGATATGCGCAGTCGTATATTTTGCAGCTGATAGGAGGATGCCTATTTTTTGATAAATCAAATAATTTGGTTCATTTGATGTTTTTCCCTTTATTAGTTGACTTCAGGACGGCTGGAAAGTATAGTTGGGATAGTGCATGTCTAGCTTGGTTGTACCGAGAGTTGTGTCATGCAGCATATGAGGATCCGCATATGAGGATCCACACGAGATTTCTGGATCATTGATATCATTATAGTTGTGGGCATGGGATAGATTTTCACATATTGCACCTCTGTGGCCTATGCATTTCAATTTTGATGACATTGTGTTCGTGGACCAAGTTATACTACCAGAAGGATCACTTGGGACGAGGTAACATCTTCGCTTTTGTTGGAAAAAATTTGGTCTGAGGTGTTCTTTATTTTGAACAAATATTGATGTTTTATTTGTTTTCATGAATTAATAAATATTTAGGTGGAGAGATACGTTTGCAATAACAGAAGTTTCTACACATGTGCTGTCACAATACCGGGAAGCACTCGACATCCAACTTCAAGACCATGTAACGAATATAATATAATTTTAGTAAAGTTAAAAATCTTACTCATGTTCTAAATATTGTTATGTTTTTACGTGTCAGATAATATGAGAACTATATGATGTTGATGATGTCCTTAGCATGTTACCCATGGTTTATCGGCGACATCATTTTGTTTTGCGGAGTAGGGTACCAGTCATATGCTTTCATATAGTCGTATGACACTTTTCCGATAGAGTCCTTCGACAATTTGGTATGAGACAGTCTATCTCAGCTTCTTGTGACACAGAGCGATTTCTTCACGAGACTGCTTTACGTACCTCTTCGTCAACAACTTGGGCTACATACCATCAGAGGTACATAGAGATTTGGAATCGTCGGCATGAGCTTGTTGTTATCGGTCCTAGGATTGGAAATTCTACCGATTACTATGATGTGGAGTATATGCAGTGGTACCACCAAATTACTCGACGATCTATTAGTCGATGGGGTGCACTTTTTGATTATTAGTAATGATTTATTATTTGTTTTACTTTAATATTTTATTGAAATATACTTAATGATTGACAATGGAAAAATTATGTTCTTAGGCAACTAGGGTGGACCAGATGTATAGCCACGAGGTTTCAACTGGGGATCCATTTATTCAATCAATGTGCTCTAACTTCATGGAGGCTATGCAGCTAGATTGTCGAGTGCACGGGATGGTACATCATACAGACTCAGAACTTTTCACTCTAGCAGACAGGGACATTAATTTTGATGATGTTGTCGTCTCACCTGTAGATGATGTACATGTGGATCGTAGGCGTGGAGGTGTGCACGTCCATGGCGAGGACGAGGACGAGGATGAGGACGGGGGCTGGGTTGAGGACATGAATGACATGAGAGTGATTGTCACACCCTATACCGGCGATGTGATGAGCACCTCGTACCGAGCGTACCCTAGCCATTATATACCATATAATATTGTCACATCCCAGTACACAACACATCGCAGCGTCTAGTACCCCGGGATCATTTGTCAACATTATTCACTCATAAATAGTGCAGAGCCTCCCCCAGATTCGAACTCACAACCTCATAAGGTTTGATTTCGTAATCTGAGTAACCACTGAGCCATTTATGAGTGAATAGTGTGGACAAATGATCCTGGGGGTACTAAACGCTGCGGTGTGCTGTGTCTGGGATGTGACAATATTATGTGGTATATAATGGCTGGGGTACGCTCGGTATGAGGTGCCCATCACACCGCCGGTATACATAAGGCCTTTTTGTCACACCCCACCAATTTCTGCCCCATCTCTGCTTTCTCTTACCCTGATAGGGTACCTGCTGCTCTATAACTGCCTGTGCTGGGGGCGTTGCCCGTGCTGGCCTATCTGTCATCTCAACTGTCTCATAATCCAGTGCCTGTTGCACTGCCTGATTATAGGTCTGAACACCAGCAAGAGCCAAACCCTTATTGATCGGGTCATTAAATCCTTCTCTGAGCTTCTTCATTCGCATCAGATCTGTCTGAACCATCTTAGGAAAAGATTTAATGGCCCGATCAATAAGGGTTTGGCTCTTGCTGGTGTTCAGACCTATGATCAGGTAGTGCGATAGGCACTGGATTATGAGACAGTTGAGATGACAGATAGGCCAACACGGGCAACGCCCCTAGCACAGGCAGTTTTATAGCAGTAGGTACCCTATCAGGGTAAGAGAAAGCAGAGATGGGGCAGAAATTGGTGGGGTGTAACAAAAAACATAAGGCCTTTTTGTCACGTCTGGGTTGCACACTGTGCCCCCTATCCAGGGTGAGGAGTACGCCTTGCGGGGGTACTCATCACCCTGGGTAGGGGGCACTGTGTGCAACCCAGGCGTGACAGTGATGCTGATGCAGATGCTCAAGCTGAGGAGTCAGTGCCTTCTTTCCCTTTACATGAGAGTCAGGCTGAGGAGTCATTGACTCCCCCTTTACATGACAGTCAGGGTCATGAGCCACATGTGTTTGAAGATCCTTCGCAACTTATTGTTTGAAGATCCTTCGCAACTTATTAATGAAGGTCTTCCAAACAAATTCAAGATCCTCCACAACTACAAGTGTTTCGTAGAAATTCATGTCAGAAGAAGAGTTTGTACGTGGTGTCGATCATAGCATATGATCTTTAAATATTATTGTTTTTTATGCTACAAACATTATTGTAGTTACTATTGATTCGATTAAATAGATAGAATTTAATGCTTATAATTTTTGGGTATTTAGTGCCTTAAATTTGTCGATGCCCATGTTTGGTTTAACATGCAAGTATTTAGTTCCTTAAATTAAGTTAGAAATAAAGGCCTTTAGTAGTTTTAAAATCTAGTGAGGGGATCAAAAATTTACTGGGAGTCCGGTGTGGGGTGCGACTGCCTAGGACAGTTGGGGAGCACTAATTGGGATGTGTTGGAGGTGGTTTCATAAATTTTTTTTGGCGAATAGCTCGCGGTGGCCTTACACAACTTATAATAGGAATAAATGTCTTTAGTAGTTTTAAAATCTGGTGGGGGGGTCAAAAATTCACCGGGAGTCCGGTGCGGTCGCCTAGGACAGTTGGGGGCACTAATTGGGACGCGCTGGTGGTGGTTTCATGAAAAAATTTCCAGCGGATAGCCCGCGGTGGCCTTAAACAACTTATTTCTATTATAAACTGTTTAAGTAGTTTTAAAATCTGGTGGGGGGTGAAAAATTCTCCGGGAGTCCAGTGCGGGGTGCGGCCTCTTAGGACAGCTGGGGGGCACTAATTGGGATGCGCTGAAGGTGGTTTCATGAAAAAATTCCCAGCGGATAGCCCCCGATGGCCTTAAACATCTTATAATAGGAATAAAGACCTTTAATAGTTTTAAAATCTAGTGGGCGTCAAAAATTTACCGAGAGTTCGGTGTAGGGTGCAGCCGCCTAAGACAGCTGGGGGGCATTAATTGGGATGCGCTGGAGGTGGTTTCATGAAAAATTTTCAGCGGATAGCCCGCGGTGGCCTTAAATGGCTTATAATAGAAATAAGTTATTTAAGTAGTTTTAAAATCTGGTGAGGGGGTAAAAAATTCATCGAAAATCCGGTGCGGGTTGCGGCCTCCTAGGACAATTGAGGAGCACTAATTGGGACGTGCTGGAGGTAGTTTTATGAAAAAATTCCTAACGGATAGACTTCGGTGGTATTAAAAACATGAGCTTTTTTTTTTTACTTGATTTTTTTTAAATTTTTTTATCATGACGCCCATTCAAGGGACATCATGTTAAAAAAGAAATTCATGTGTGTGCCCCCCATTCAACAATTTTTTTTAAAACAGTGAAGAGGCGGCACTGCACTAAAATTAAAAAAAAAATCTACGTGGACGATATGGGCAACATTTGGACAACTTGGCGTCTTACTGTCCAAATCTTTTCTAGATGTGAATATAATATATTTTTGTGCCAATTTATAGTTATAAAAAAAAAATCACGCCCATTTTTGTCAAAAACCCTGACTGACCAAACCGTACATTTTTTTTTTATTTTAACTACATTAAAAAAATGTACAGTTCAGTCGGAGTTGACAGAACCTCACATTTTGGGTTTTGTCTTCACCGACCGAACCGTACATTTTTTTTTTGTGTTTTAACTACATTAAAAGAAAAATGTATAGTTCGGTTGAAAACGACAAAACCTTACGCTTTGGGTTTTGTCTTCACCGACCGAACTATACATCTTTTTTTTTTTTGTGTTTTAACTACATTAAATAAAAATGTACAGTTCGGTCAGAGACGACAGAACCTTACGTTTTACATTTTGTCTTCACCGACCGAATTGTACATTTTTTTTAATGTAGTTAAAACAAAACAAAAAAAAAATAAAAATGGATGGTTCGGTCTAAAGAGACCGAATCAATAGTTATAAGTTCGATCACGCAAGATCAAACCCCATGATAAATTTTTTTTTTTTAAAAATAAGGGCATTTTGATACAATCACATGAGGGTATTATTGAAAATCGAAATTGGTGACTTTTTGTGGTGTAAAGAGAATTTTTTTTGTGGTCTCCCTTAGTAATTTATAGATTTAGTTAGCTACGTGGTTTTAATGAAATTAGGATATACAAACAATGTTATTGTTTTTTAGGTTCTATGTTACATGCATATATGTATTTATGTATGTATGATCGTACGAATATTTAAAAGAATTTTTTTTTTTAAATGAAAGCATAAGAAAAGTAATAAGTTAAATTGAAGTGAAGCAATTGGAATTTGATGCTTTGATCTAATTTTTTTTCATCATTTAATTTTTACTTATGACACAATTATATAGTTATATGGATTCAAAAAAAAATAAAAAATTATATAGTTATATACTTCAACATTATTTTTATGATAAAAACAAACTTATCTTTTGATGTATAAAATTTATATAATTCAGTCTTGAACATTGGATGACTTCTGTTAAAAAAAAAAAAATAAAAAAAAAAAATCATACACACACATATATCCTTTTTGTAAAAACAACAATCAAATAATAGTAATACCAGCTATAAAACTAAAATTTGAAATATTAAATTTTCTTTAATAAAATGTAAATCTGTTCATAAACAGCAGAACTTATATACACCTAATTTATACTAACGTAATGTCAAAATATTATATGATCATTTTTACATTTCTTCAAAATACCCTTAAAACATTATTAAATATTATATATTTATTTTGAAATAATATTTAGTGATATAAATGATAATATATGTTTGATGTTGGCATCCTCGTAGACACCAAAACCAAGTTACAACAATTCTAATCAATCGAGCTGATGTAACAGCCAAAAATTCCTCTAAAAAAAAGATGCAACAGCCAAAAATAATCTCCAAGATACTTCTCCACAATTTATCCTTAATCAATTCTTGCTATATTCAACTCAAGTTTTTCTAAATCTGCTGATATAAAGGCCGCAGAGAAAACATCAGTAAGTTACAATAGTAAGAACTCCTAAATGACTTTTTATATTATTGGTAAAACTAAACAGTAGGAAATAAAATTCAACCTAAAAATTTACAGAATCTAAACCTTAAAATCCTGTTCCCAAAAGGCTTCTTGAGGTATGAGACATACTGACAAATCTCTAATTATATCTACCAAAGATTGGAACTTCAGCATCCTGTGACGAGACTGCAGGATAATGAGGAACGATCTTTGATGACTTCAAGCTATAGTCGTGAGATTTTTCCTCTGTAACTGATTCATCACTGAGGCTTAGAGATGTGAGGGAGGACAAATCTGTCTGATTGCAGCTGAATGTATTAAACATGAGGTTTGCAATAGTACGATCAATCGCATTGGTCGCCAATTCCATAGGCTGCGCTTCACTGGACCTAAGAAGATAATTTCACATTTCAATCACTTAAAAAAGCTCTTTTGCTGTTGCAACAGGTATATATTTATTTGGCAAATTATATGATGATAATAGATGTGAATTGGAAACTATCACGGAATTCCTGCAACTATGATTCAATGATTTGTATAGTCCAAAAGCTATTGAAATTCTGTGTAGCCATTTCAGATGAATTTACAGGTATCAATGGTGAGGAACAAAAGGTATGTTAATTTTTCATGGAATATAAGTGGTCCTTTGTAACGGTATATTTAACGGGGGGCTACACAAGTCCTTTCATGGGAGAACAACCCTAATTATTCTTCATTTGATAAGAGAACTACAACAGCAAAATTAAGAAATATGTAAGAATTTTCATAATATACTCAGCCAGGTTGAGATGTACCTGAGTGTTTTGTGATGAATGATTTGAGGCATATCCATAGATATTTCTTCCCTTGGTCTATGAGTAAGTAGATGATTTTGTTTTGAGCACTTGGCAAGACGGTACAAAGCATCCCGAAAGCAAATACGCATATTTTGGGGTATCTGTTTGTATCCAATCAATGAGAATTCATTAGTATTATTTCCAAATTATGTGTTGGATCATCAAATTTCTAATTCATCTGCACATGCCTTTGTCATTACAACTTCAAGTTCCCTGAGCACTCTCGCTTCCAGTGATGTATCCTTTCCAACAGGCTCAGGTTCTTCGGGAGATGTGCGGAGTTCATCTGTGGTCTTGCCGGTGAGAACCGGTTCCTGAAAATCATGCATGTTGAAATGATAATATAACCTTACATTAACCTTTGCAACCTAATTTATGCGAGGGGAATGTGATTCAATACAAGTAGAATGAATAAAATATGTGGTAGTTTGTACTCATGAATGCCTTTGTCTATGCCTCTATAAAACAGATAAGAGACTTTCAGTAGCAAGAGCAGAACTGAGGAAACTTAAATCATCAGAAGACATGCTCTAGACAAAAATAAATAGAAAAAGAGGATTCATCCAACAACCTGAGGCATTTGGGATCAGAAATTCTTGTAAACATTTTTTAACATTTGTTAGAAACTACTTGACCTAAAAGCTATAACTGATAGGTGGATGCCCAACCATGTACATCAAGCTATCACTAACACTCCCCCTTACATGTAGCCTCATCCTACACGTAGAGAGATGGGAGACAGAAAAATAGTCTAGGATCCCAAAAACTTAAATACTAACAAAGAGACTTACTTTGACAAAAAAAAAAAGAGCGAGAGAGAGAGACTTGAACCAAATACCTCTCAGAAACTAGAGCTATGCTACCATGTTAAAAAGCATGCTGATAAAAAGCATGCTGATAGGTAGAGGCCCGATAATGTAATCAAGCAATCATGGCTAGAAATGTGAAGAACAAAAAGTTGAATATTGTCAAGCATTGCTTTAAAATGTGTAATTAAAGAATAATAGTGAAGCATGAAAAAACATATTGGAGATCCCTCTTCAATTAAAAGCAAGTCACACAGAACAGAGACATTTACGGTGAAGAAATAAATTTAAAAGATTATTTGGTTTATAAAATAAGAACTAGCACCTCTCTACCTCTAGTGACCGACTGTAGATGCAATTATGTTGTCATGCTAATGTAGTCTACTACTTAGTGTTAAGTCCATAAAGGGATCTCAACTTTGTTGTCATGAAACATTTCTTATGGGCAATCAGATATTATTAAATGTGGATACCATGATATCATCTCCCAAGAATTTCCCATACCTCTGATTGAGAAAAATCACAATAATTCATTTCATCCATATCAGATGGCTCGATCAAGAAACTTGGGGATTCTACCATGTCAGTTGAGAGATTATCATATGAAACTGTGCTGCGTCCTGATTCTGGAACTGTGCCAACATTTCCATATGGATTTCGCATATCCAGAGGATTTTCTCGAATTGACCTGCACAGAGATAACAAAGAAGAGATGAAAAAAAAAAATCATGCAAAATAGTTCGTAGTTTATTCTTGAAATAGTTTCAAAGACTATATCATTTCCTACAGGCATTAAATCAAGTATCCTAAGAAGTCCCAGAAGTTATCTTTGTACAAGAAAATGTCCTCCATCTGATTCATCCCATTTAGACCATCAAGCTGGTAGTCCATTTCATCACCTAAAGGCCCATTCCTCAGTAAAGAAGCTTCTTGATTCCCACCATTCCAGTCAGCCATTGAAAATTCCCCCCATTCGGTCCAACCATGAGTGTGTTCCTTGTTAAGTTCATAAATAAAGCTTTCCTGATCAAAACTGAGTTCATTGACAGTTGATCCTTTCGCTTGAATGCTCCATTTGTTTGGCAGCCCACAATTACCTAATTTAGGGACACCCTGTTGCAATAAATTTTCCGGTGTTTCTTGATCCTTTGCAACACCATCACTGGCAAAATACCACTCCATGCAATCTACCTGAATGTTGGAGAAAAATTTGTCACTCAACTTTTCCCATGTCCACTAACCTCCTTATAGATGGGGACATAGTCACATAAAAATGGACACTAACATTCACAAAGAACATACATTTTAAGAAACAAGAATTATAGAATCAAATTACTACAAATTGAATAATACCATCTAGATGGTTCAATCAGAAGCATATGTCATTCAGTCGAGTTCTCTTCTTAAAAACCTTTTACTTGTGGAAATACAAATAGAGCACACTAAGAACTTTGAGGCCGGTTCATAAGATTAATCATACATACAAAAGAGTGGATCAAAACCTCTATAAGCTTCTCTAGTATTTGTTTTAATTCTTTCAAGTACTTTTTCTCATGTGATACAATTAACATGGACACTATCTTGCAACTTTTCCCAGGAGCTTTGCCCATCTAAGTTGTGCCCCTGAAGGACAACGTGGACTGGACAGTACAACAGTCCATGTACTGATTAAGAGTCAGCAAAGTTTGACCAGCTCCTAGAAAATTTTCATCATTCTTGATCCCTCCTCCCTCTTTTCAAATGCAGGCGGGTTTAGCTGATATTTGTATTTGATTGATTTTCCTTCATTATTAGGGTCCAATCTTTTCAAATATTCTTACTTCCTGTTGTAGTGATAGACAGAAACTGAACCTGCATATTTACATCTTTTTTCTTTTTTTTTCTGAATTTATTATTCTTTTTGGCTCTTAGCAAACAGCAGAAGTAGAAGTCGAATTGAAATTGGAGGATGATGTGCAGACTAGGTTGCTTTATTTAAAATGATTTGTGCCTCTTAGATCAGTTCTAGTGGAATAAAGATGGCTTGTGTTACCACCATGAAACAACAGCCCAGATGTAGGTTCCCAACAACCAACATGTGAGAACCCAAACAAGTTTTACACCAGGGTAATTTTGCCCACACAACCATAAATCAATTGGAGGAAAAACAAAGAAAAATGGGGAGGAATATTATTAGATTCTCTCTATGTCATTGGAAAGAAGGCCTTTCTATTAAGAGGCTTGTGCTAGCCATTAAATGTGATGAGCGTGTACATGCATGATACATGAAACAAAAATGCCCAGCAAGAAATTTGGGCATCAGCTAGTTGAACAGCGGTTGAAAATCAACAGATCACATTTGATCTCAAGATGATCATGATTAAAATCTGGATGGCCTAGTCACTCCATCCAAGTGTTGTGAGAGATATTTTCCTACAACCTAACATGTTTTAGTGAAAAATGAGGCTTTGTAGGCAGCACCAGAGAACCAGACATAAAGAAAGGTGCAACCTTTTTCTTAGTGTTGATGTGTTGACAATATAAGCATATGTAGCAGTACATAGCTCAGTAGGGTGTACATTTAAAGTTCATAAGCCTGCACTTTACCTCCCCGTGTTTGATCCCAGCTTCAGAAGTGATTCAGATTTACTCATACGCTCCATAACAAATGGGAAATGGAACAACTCTCATGCTTATATAGTTGTTTAACAAAGATGTTCTTGTAACTAAGACATCCCAGTCATGAGAACAATAGCACTCATTAACGTGTAGATCACAAAGTTCATTTCGCTACATGAATGCATGCCTACTTCATCTGAAAGAAAGTGCTAAACTCTAAACTCTATATCTGTAGTGCAAACACTATGATTTTGTCTTTCCCATGAACCTAGCTCTTGCTATTTTGCCCTTTTCTCACTTTACCTTCTTGGGTCACTATTGCCATTGAATCTAGGAAGTCCTTTTAGATTATCATTGGACCTAAAAGCTACAGATGTCAAATAGATGCCCAACAGTGAATAGCAATTTGAAAATTTACACTCCCCCTCAAGCAAGATCCCATCCCACAAATGCAGAGAGAGAAAAAAAGTCAAAAGAACAAACAAATAACAAACATGCAAATAAAGAATGAGCAAATGTTTGCAACGAGGTTTGAAACCAAAGCCTCTAGGAACTAGAACTTTGATACCATGTTTGACAACTATTGAACCTAAAAGTTATAACTGATAGGTAAAGGTTCAACGATGTATATCAAGCTATCACTATTATTCCCCTCATATGCAACCCCATACAACATAGACTAATATACAAATATCAAAAATGTAAATAGAGAATATCAAAGCTAACAAAGAGATTTGATCCCAAGACCTCTCGCAAACTTGAGTTTTGAAACCACTTTATATTACCACTTGACCTAAAAGCAGTAGCTGTCAAGTAGAGGCCCAACGATAAATATAAAAGCTAGCACCGAGTTGTATTATTCCAACAATAGATTTTGGCAGTTGCTCTAATCATGAAAGAGTTCGAGCACATACATTAGGGCCTTAGACCCCATAGTGATCATCCAACACAAGACTATTTGACAAAAAGGAGTCGAGGGGGCATTTGAGAGGTAAGTTGGATAAGGAAACTTCTGACAAAGATTAAAATCCCAAGTACTGCAATATGCCTTTTGCCTCAACTCCTTAGTCCTAGGTCCCTGCAGATGATGATAAAAAATTTGCCCCATTTTTGCTTTACACACTATTATCCCTTATCCAAGTGGTCCATCTCCAACAAGAAGTTTGTTCCATTTATGGTGGGTCTGTGAGTGCATGTATCTAATCCCTAGAGTTTTTCGTCCAAGTGCTAACCCAACACATATACACACAACTATCTGTATGAAAGGGTGAGAATGTTTGCATAGGAGAGCACTTTGGATCTCTAATCCCTGATTTAGGTATCCATAACAAGTGATTTAGATAATAGGGATCAACCCAATACCTAGAGATGTTTTTGAGCCTTCTCCTTTGCTAAAAGTTTAGTCTTCATGCCTACTAAATTATCGTGAGATGTAATCTATAAGACTATAACACTACTTTCGATAAGTTCGTTGACTGTATATTGTGCTAACATCAAATTTGTTGTGATTTTTCTGTTGAAGAATTGAGTATGTACTCTACCGACTGCATGAACACTAAAATAATTTACTGAAACAAGTAATACAACTAAGTACACATTAAACTTATCCATTGATTCTGTTTTCCTCTTGCATCCATTCATCTTCTAACTTCTAAATATTGAATTTTGTTAAACATAAGAAAGCTCATTTCGTCATTGACGACTTCTCTCCAAAATTCTTTGTCTGCAAAAAATAAGGCTTCTTCTAAAGGAGTTAATTCACTTTTTTGTTATATATGAATTGAAAAGACCAAAGTCCTTAGTAGACCTTGATACTTATCTTGGACTCAATGTCATGACCCATGCGATCATTTACACTAGCCCGTTTTCAATGATATAAACCCTCTAATATTCCTTGATTAGAAATGAAATCTTTTTTTTTTTTTTTGTAATATTATGAAAACTACTCGAGCAAATAAGACCAACAAACCTAAAGGATTTGGTTGTCTATGCATAGCCTATGCTAAAGTTTTAGTTGCTCTACTACCTAAAGATACTTGCATATTATATAGCATAACAAAATTTGAACATCCCTCAAACTCAAAGATTTCCCGAGTTTGGTTTTCTATTTTTCTTTTGTTTGAATTGTGTTTCTTTTTATTTTTATTAGTTACTCTATTCAGTAAACCCTTTTTTTTAATTCAGTAAATGCTATCGACATAGCTTCACCCAAGTTATTGGCGACTCTAGAATTTTTTTACTAGGCAACTCCCGAAAATCATAACCACGACATTAGTTAGCTCAACTAGTATTTTTTTTTCTTTCTTTTTGCTACATCATTCTTTTAGTCTATCAATTCTTAATCTTTTGGTATTTCTATCAAATAGATTTTCTATTTCTTGTATGTTATGACCATCGTAAGTGCATTACTTTCACATTTCATCAAGTAGACTTATTTGTATTTTGAATAGTCATCTATAATGGTTACAAAATGCCCCTTTTCTCCGCAAGTTAATGTTTCGTCCATTAATTGCAGAAGAGGGCACGCCAGCCACATTAAACTTACCATCCAAATAGGTCTATTAGATATACATTATTAGGCCTTTGCCTATTGGCAATAGCTTTTAGGTCAAGTGGTATCAAACTTAGGTTTGTGAAAGATCTTAGGTTCAAGTCTTTTTTTAAGCATTTGTAAATTCTCCATTTGCATGTTTGGTGTTTGTCTATTCCTCTATCTCCCTTTTGGCTCTCCAAGTGCAAAATGGGGCTGCACATGAAGAAAGGCATTAGTGATACTTGACAAATATAGTTGAGTCACTACCTATCAACTATAGTTTTTAGGTCCATTTATTATCTAGCATACAGTCTTTTCAAAAGACGCCTTCCCTTCACAATTTTTTTTTTTTTTAAGTGAAGGGAAGGAGTCTTTTGAAAAGACGCATTCCCTTCATAATTTTTTTTTTTTTTTAAAGGGAACCTCATGATCCATTTCAATCTTGATCCATTATATACTTTTCAAGCTGTGTTGCAGCATTTCTGTACCTAGCTGATATTTGTTATTTCATTTAGTTGATAATTGTAGGGGTCAGTGGTTGATCTGTAGATGATAAGTTAGGATAATGAGAAACATGTATGATGTCAAAGCCCTCGCCTCCCTTGCGAACCTCCTGATTCCGCCCCAAACCATCCAGAAAAACCATCTCCAGATGCATCAATTCATCCAAGAATCTCCTGAACTCTTCTTTTTCTCCTCCTCTCCATCTTCCTCTCTCACCGCACTTCCAGCAGCAGCAGAAGCAGCATGCAAGAGCAATCGCACTCGACGATTTACGGTCCGAACTTGCGTTCGTATAAAAATCAAAGAAGCTTGTCTGCATTTGAAACCTAACTGAAGCTGAGACGAATTCGGACACGAAGAGGTCGCCAAAGACGCCATTACAAAAAGGATCGATTCAAATGCCTGAGAAATCGATCCAAAGAGAACAATTGAAGGTTGTAGCAGCTCAAGTTGAACTAAAACTACTTCGAGTGTAGCAATTAAGGTTGAAAAGAGAAGTTGCGAGTACAGTTTTTTTTGAAGGGAAGGCGTTTCCCTTCCCTTCCTTGTTGTAAAAAAAAATTTCATTAACGGGAAGGCGTCTTTTCAAAAGACGCATTCCCTCTACTTAAAAAAAAAAATTTATGAAGGGTCAAAAGACGCCTTCCCTTTACTTAAAAAAAAAAAAATTGTGAAGGGAATGCGTCTTTTCAAAAGACGCCTTCCTTTGTACAAAATGCCACCTCCGCGCCTACGTGGCGCTTGTTTGGCGCGCTGACTGTGCTATGCACAGTAAAGTATGGCAAATGGGTCATTATTTTTATTTGGATGGCATTTGTGAATTTTTTTTTTGAAGGGTAATCATGTCAAAAGCCCCTCATTAGTCTTTCCAACCATATTCCCTCACAAATTCCGAGTGCCATAGCTCTGAACTCTGCTTCTGCACTGCTTCGAGAAACTACCGGTTGTTTCTTACTTCGCCATGTTACTAAGTTTCCCCACACATACGTACAATAACCAGATGTTGACCTTCGGTCCGTTATTGATCCAGCCCAGTCAGCATCAACAAATACTTCAACATCTTTCCTGTGTTTTTCTTGAAGTACAAGCCTTTACCTGGTGTCATTTTAAGATACCTTAGTACCCAATAGACAGCTTCCATATGTTCTTCAGTTGGATCATTCATGAATTGACCGACTACACTAACCGAGAACCCAATATCAGGTCTAGTGTGTGAGAGATAAATTAGCTTCCCAACAAGTCTTTGATATCTTCCTTTGTCCACTGGAATATTGTCCTTATTAGCTCCAATTTTAGTGCTTGAATCCATGGGTGTTTCAGCCGGTTTGCACCCAAGCATTCCCGTCTCTTTAAGTAGATCTAGTACGTACTTCCGTTGTGACACTGAGATTCCCTTGCTTGACCGGGCTACTTCCATTCCAAGGAAATATTTTAGGCTCCCAAGATCCTTGGTTTCAAATTCTTTGACAAGTAGGGTTTTGAGCTTGATCAATTCATCTTCATCATCACCTGTTAAGATGATGCCATCTACATATACAATGAGAATCGCCAACTTTCCTTTGGTTGAGTGTTTGATAAACAAAGTGTGATCAGTTTGACACTGAGAGTACCCATACTTCTTCACTGTTTTGTTGAATCTGTCAAACCAAGCTCTTGGAGATTGCTTCAGTCCATAAAGGGATTTCTTGAGCTTACACACCTTATTCATAGTTGCCTTTGTTTCAAAGCCGAGAGGAATATCCATATAAACTTCTTCCGTAAGGTCTCCATTGAGGAATGCATTCTTCACATCAAGTTGGTGGAGAGGCCAGTCAAGATTGGCAGCTAATGATAGTAGTACCCGAATGGTGTTTAATTTGGCTACTGGAGCAAACGTCTCTTGGTAGTCAATGCCATAGGATTGAGTGAACCCTTTTGCAACCAGCCGCGCTTTAAATCTGTCCACACTTCCATCAGCCTTGTATTTGACAGTGAAAATCCATTTACATCCTACTGGATGTTTCCCACTCGTTAGGTCTGAAATCTCCCAAGTTCCATTCTTCTTTAGTGCTTGCATTTCTTCCCATACTGCAGTCTTCCATTCCGGAATTGAAATGGCTTCTTGAATGGAGTTAGGAATTTGCACTTTGTTCAAATTTGCCACAAATGTTTGGAAGCTAGGTGACAACCCTTTATAAGAGACAAAATTGTAGATTGGATGACTGGTACATGACCTCCTACCTTTCCTTAAAGCAATGGGACAGTCAAGGTCATTAGCAATAGACTCACTAGTGATGAATTCAGAGCTAGTATTACCTGGTGAACTTTCATGATTTCTTGCACTCGGGTCAGATTCTTGACTTTGCTTGGGAGGTGCTTGTTGCTCAACATCCTCTTGGATCTTCTTCTTCCGAGAATATACAATGAACTCACCATTGATTGCAGGTTTCGGACATTGGATAGGACATGAAGGTGGAGGATTTTCAGGAGTTGAAGATGGACGATTTTCAGATTCAGATTCAGAATTTTCCAAATCAGAATTTGTTTCTGTTTGGTGACTTTGATTTGGAGTAGGAGTAGTTGAGATAGGAGGGATGGTGACTTGGGAACTTGGGTAGTTGTTGGATGTTGTGGCATCAATATCCCAAAGCTGGTATTCCTGTATGAGATTCTCCCCCTGAATATCAGATTTGGGGTAATAAGGTTGATGTTCAAAGAAAGTAACATCCATGGAAGTGTATAGTCTTTTTGTAATAGGAGAATAGCATTTGTACCATTTTTGGTTTGGAGAGTAACCGAGGAATATACACTTGAGTGCTTTGGGGTCGAGTTTATTTCGGTGTTGTTGATGCACATGGACAAACACGGAGCACCCGAATACTTTGAGGTATTGTTGAGACAATGCGGGTGTTGGGATAAGAGTGACAAAGGAGTTGGCACGGTTTTTGGAAATTTAAGACACGGGAAGGCATTCGGTTTATGAGATAAGTTGTTGTGAGTATGGCTTCCCCCCAAAACTGTTTTGGAACATGAGTGGAAAACATAAGTGATCTAGCAACCTCTAGAATATGTCTATTTTTCCTTTCCGCTACTCCGTTTTGTTGAGAAGTATCGACACATGAACTTTGGTGTATAATGCCTTGACTTTGTAGGTAATCTCCGAGAATATGGTTGAAGTAATCCTTGGCATTTCTAAAGATTTGGATTTTGGTATGGAATTGGGATACTTGAAGATTTGCCCGACCTCTGATTTTTCTTTCATGAGAAACACCCAAGTGATCCTAGTATGATCATCTACAAATAAGATAAACCAGCGGGTACCAGTCACACCTTTGATACGTGAAGGTCCCCAAACATTACTATGGATCATTGAGAATGGATGGGATTTTTGATATTGTTGAATTGAATAAGGAGTACGGGCATGTTTAGCAAATTGACAAACTTCACACTGAAAATCTTTTGGACTTCTATTGTTGAATAATGAGGGAACAAGTTTTTGAAGGTACACAAAATTGGGATGGCCTAGTCTATAGTGCCATAACATAACTTCACTATCATTATTGAAACGAGAAACAGAAAGAGAAATTTTTGTAGGTTGATTGTTTGCCTTGTCCGAATCTGCCTTGTGAGTTTGTTGTTCCGGAAGATCACCAATCCTGAGGATGTAGAGCCCTGAGCACATCTTAGCATTGCCAATCATCTTCCCCGAATTCAAGTCCTGAAATTCACACGAGTTAGGGAAGAACTTAGTAACACAGTTAAGCTCTTGAGTGAGTTTACTAATAGAAAGTAAATTGCAATCTAAGTTTGGGACCAAGAGGACTGAGTTTAGGGTAAGGTTCTTTGAGATAATCACAGAACCTGTTCCTGGTACTCTTGAGAGAGATCCATCTGCAATTCTAACAGAGAAATTTTCATGACATGGACTATAAGTATTAAAAATCCTTGCATCTCCAGTCATGTGGTCGGAGGCTCCTGAATCCACAATCCATGGTCTGATTTTTTCTCTTCTTGCACCGAGTGCGTTTAAGAAATTACCTTTGTGAGCCAAGTATCCGGTTCCAATGACAGAGGTATTGGAGGATTGTTGCTGGTTGATTAACTTTTGCAAAAGTGTCATTTGTTCTTTGCTGAATAGGCTTTGTTTTGGATCTTCTTTGCTTGGTGGGACTGCTACTCCAGTGAGATAGTCATCTCTTCCCTTTCCGCAAATGAACATCATTACTGATTGTGACCATTGAAGGTAATTTTATCCATTGAGTTTGTGCCCTGTAATGGGCAAAAGATTTACATCTGATCCTCCATTGCTGCCTGCGGCTGGGGTTTCAGAATGGGAGGTGACTTCTGAGGAGGATTGGCTTTGCAGAGCCATTGTCATCCCGTATTTTGTCATCTATCTACAGGTCAGAGGTGGCCTCTCTGATACCATGTTGAATTTAGAGAAGAAAATAATTCTCATATATTTTCATGATCACTGTACAGTCTGAATATATAATGGAAGGAAGAAACATTCCTTTCACTATATTTGGTAACAAGATACTAATTACTAAAAATAAGAAAACTATAAAATAGGAAACAAACTAATAGAGATATCAGGAATTTCCAGAATCTCTTTATTCCTAAATTAATGTAGACAACTAGTGAAGGAAACTGATTGCTGCAACTGTATCCCTGAAAAGCAGCAACTGTAACCCTGAAAATCAGCAGCTGTATTCCTGAAAATCAACAGTTGTATCCCTGAAAATCAGGAATCGGGTATTTCAACAGATGTTAATAAGATATAAACCTGATATCATCCCATGTATGCCCAATTTATGACTCAATCTTCACTTATTCAGATTTGATTAATAGGGATTGGTATCTATTTTGTGGATAAACCAATATGCTTAATATCGACCCCATGTAATCTAGATCTGAGGACATACACTTAAACAATAATTTCAATAAATGAGATTAAAATGTTATTAACACATGAGAAAGTCACATGAATTATAATAGACAAACATATCCCAATTCACATTTGACCAACGTCAAATATTAATGGGAATTCAAACTCAAATAAATATAAGGTATTTCAAGATAACTAAATTAATAAACCCATAACTTATTTCAAAATAAAATAAAAAAGAAAGAGCACTTATCTGGTTTTGTTAGACAGTACTCCGAGTGACAAGCTCTAAGAGCTATCATTAAGGTGTTAAAGCCTTCTTTTAGATTCAAACTGTTCGATCCTGTAAACCTCACAATTTCCACGATACAAGGCCGAGGTCCGTCCAAAAGCCGAACTTTAATAATTGAAAACAAGAAATAAAAGTTTATTACCTTCTGATTATTATAAGAAGCTAATAAAACTTTGATGAACAGCAAGAGATCAGCTACACCATCAATATACCATGCCCACCAAACCCAAGTTCTGAAAAAGAAGATTATTGAGGCATTTATTTTTATTTTTTATTCCTATTTTTTGGGAACAGCTAAAACATTTAGAATGGAAGAGTAGGAAACAAAGGAAAGGAAGAAAGGTATGTTCTACACTTTTCACTTTATAATCTTGAAATCATAATTGCCTTGTAAATATTCAAATAAACTTAAAAGACCATGTAAGATGGGAAACAAACACTATTTCTCTCTAAAATTTGATTCATCTCAGAAAAATCATTTATCTGGAATGTTTTCAAAGTAAAATTAAGATTCCTGTCAAGCAAGATATCTTTTAACCTCTCAAATTATTTGAATAAATATGTCATATTTCATTTAAGTTTGAATAATAAGTTTGTTTAGATCACGGCACACAAAAAAAAAAATCATGATCCAGAAACATATCCTCAACCAAAATCAGAAGGAAAAAAAAAAAAAAAACATCATAACATAATCCATAAAACCCCAAGCAAAGAATCTCAAGCTCTGGCTCAAATTCCATTGGTTTGAAACCCTATTAATCCAAAATAAATTGAAGTAGAATCAAACCTCTCCAATCAACGGACTTGCTGCAAATAATTACATACTGATCATCAAATACACAGTATTATAACAAAGTAAATAAAAACATCACACAAGAATCTCAAACAATAAAATCAACAACAGAATTATGAAAACAACTAGACCAGAATCTCAAACAAATTAAAGCCGAAATTAAGAACCAAACCTCGGAACAGAATCCAATAGTAGAAACAGCTTGATTTTGAACAAGAGAAGTCATGCAGAACTTGAGAAACAGGTGAGATGATTTTAGCAGAGTTTGAAGAGTCGATCGAAACTGAAAGATTTTAAAGAAAGAAATATATAGATAAACAAAGAAACAGAGAGAGAGATTTAAGAATAAAAATGAGACAAAAAAGAGAAGAGAAGGTGGCGGTGTAAGGGGGATTTGCTTGAAGAGAAGAGGGAGTAAAGCAATACGAGTTTGTGGCTGAGAACTCACCACACAGATTTGTGGCAGAGAGTCCTCCATCTGAATCTCTATTTCCAATGGTCCACGTGGCACCCTCTCTCAACCTTACGCCGCCCTTCTTTGTGGCTCTCACTCTCTCTCGCCCTTCTGTTCTTTTATTTTTTTTTTTATTTTTTGAGTGCTTCTCATATTTAAATTGAAGCTTATCCGATCTGGACAAAATTAAACCTATTAAATTCAAAAATGTCCTTTTATTTATTTGAATAATTTGAATTTTATGTTAAGTGTATGTTTGGTTTTAATTTAAATATGAGAAGCACTTTTTATTCTTTGTCAATTAAATATTAAAAAATAATTATTTTAAAATAATAATTATTTTTTAATGTTAGCAAACACACCACTTGTACTTAACAGCTTAATTTGTAGTAATAATGTTAGCAACTTTTCAGCTTTATTGTTTGCTTTTTCTTTTTTCAGCTTTTGCAAACTTTTAGTATTAATTTCATTTATAAAAGTTTTCAATAATATTAACTCCGGTACTCAATATTTAAGAAAATTGGTTTTATTTAATAAAGGATATAATTAACATTTAAATACTTCAATTAAAAATAAATTAGTTTAGTGATTAAGTATTATCGTACTTATTTTAAAAGTCTCGAGTTCAAGATATTTTTTACTATTTATTGGCCAACCACATTTTTAAAAGTTTCGAGTTCAAGATACATTTTCATTATTTATTGGCCAACGACATTTTCAAATATTTATAACCTTATTCCAGATAAATTAGAAGGCCTGTAAATCTCCGGTACCTAAAAAAAATTAAATACCTTAAATATGTTAAACTAATCTACTTATAATATATATATAATTTTGCATGTCGTACATATAGGACAAATAGAGAATTTAATTAATTCGTATCTGAGAGGTGAGAATTTATATATTAATGAGACCCAACGTGCGTTAGGCCCAAGGACTAAGGAGGTATCGTGGGTTTGTTTGCTCAAGCTTGGTAAAACATGAACATGGTACGCAGACAACTCAAGCCACAAGTTATTCTTATTGACTTCTTTGGTGGGGCCACACTGGCTCTTTTGATTTTGGACGCGTCCCCAGCACGTGGCAAGAAAATACATACAAAACAGTGAAATTTCTTTTATTTTTTAAAAATCATTAACTTTTTTGTTTTCTCTGAATTAATTAAAAATGTAAAATAAAATGTAGGTGAGTTTTCTTGTAAACCAATGAATTGAGAAAGGGAGTTTCTATTTGTCCCAACCAAAAATACTTAACCTTATTTTTCTCTCTCTTATTCTTTCAAAACTCTTGCACAAACCTTCTTTAACCTTCAAATCAATATATTTTGTTTTAAAAGATGTTGAACTAAATGTTATATCATGTTGCCATGTTGGTATTGGCTACATTTGTTGACGAAGATTTTGTACCCTTGGAGAAGTAAGAATTTGGTGTTAAAATCATTGATTTGATACTGAAATACATGTTTTTATATCATTTTTTTTTATGTTTAGGCATAATATTCAATGTTATTAGATATTTTCTTCGTAAAAAAAATCATCAAAAATGAGATCCGAACGAATTAGGACTGAACCAATTCAATCAATTCGATGACTAAGTATTCTCGATTTAGTCGAACAAGACCAAACCAAGAGAAATTATTTGGCTCGGTAGGGTTCTAATGAACCAAGAGCTTCAGTTCAATAGAACCCTATCGAACTAACGCTCTCAATGCAACCAAATCGAGAAGTATGGTTCAATCTTATGTGACCAAACACGAACCTTGATTTTGCATAGTTTCTCCTACTTGAATTCTTCTCTAGATCAACCTTAAAACATGTAAAATGAGTAGGTTTTTCAAAAACTTTAAAGTTACTTCCACCACATTAACAAACAACAAAAAAGGGTTAGTGGAGTACGTTAGATTCCTTTCAAGATGCATTATAAGCCTTCAAAGGTGTATCTAAGGCTACAATAATATTAGCAAGGAGAAAATTCCTTTAGAAGTGAAATGAAATTGCAAAATAGGAGAGGATGAAGGTGTTGGGTAAGGACAGTAAGGAATTCAAGGAAAAATGATAAAAAGAAATAATAGAGGAATATTTTTATAAAAGGGTGATTCTAAATATACACTTACTCTACACACCTACTTAATAAATTTTCAATGATGTGGGTAAAATAAATGTATTCGTGAATACATTTAGAAACGCCCCTTATGAATTCATGTTTGGATATTTTAGGTATCAATGATTTAGTATTTAGGTAGGTAGACTGAATATTCTTTGTGAATAAGAATAAAATCTCCCTTGATATATTACCAAAGGTGCAATCGAGGCCAAACGTAGGAGAAAACAATAGCACCCCATATCCGTTGGATCACATGGGCACTGCACAAGAGCCCCTAGATCTAATGGACATGGGGCACTCCTATTTTCTCTAGTAAGAGATTATGCTAAAGACATAAAGGTTTTAAAAAATAAGTTATATGTTAAAAAAGGAAGGGAAAAATGTTATCATTAATTGACATCCATAATGAATATACTATTATACAATGAGAATATTTCAACTTTGGTAATGAAATTATTTCACCAAAATATCAAAATTATCTCTCAAAAGTTTATCTTATTTTTTATCAATATTAAAAATATTATTTCCTAACACTTTTCTTAAAGAAATAATAAAACTTCATTAAAAAGAAAGATAAAAGTACAAAGGAGGCTGCTCACTCAAAATATAAGAAAACACTGCTAACCAAAGACGTACCATGACATTAAAGTGACTTCACCCTCTTATCCACCCGTTGAGCCCATAAACATTAGCTAGGGAAGAGCTAGCGACCCACTGAGAAGCTAGAAACGTTGAAGATTCCAAAACATACTTTATATATTGTGTTTTTTTTTTTTTTTTTTTTTTTTTGAGAAGATACAATGTTAATAGTTAGCTATATATTCAGTTCCATCACCAGACCATGCTCTCGAAAAGATATCAGGCTCATTCCTGACTCATTAGGCAGTGGCAAAAGTTGAACTTAGAACCTTTGAGTTCTAAAGCCACTTCTTTACCAACTACACCAACTCCATGTTGGCCTCCAAAGGTCGTCGTTAACCGGATAATCATCCAATAATCTGTCAACCTTCTAGAAAGGGCCCTGTTATTAGGATTAAAAAAAGACAATTGAAAATCATCCAATAAATCCCCAATTTGATCTGGTGAAGCTGCAAGTTAGAAACAAATGTATCATGGGCTCCTCGTCCTACCTGCAAAGACAACACAAATTAGGAGATATAGAAATGTGGTCAAAATGAGAAGGATAACAATAGTATTGAGCTTCCCGCAAGAGCAATAAGTCACCCTAACACTTTGACCTTAGATGACACATGCATGGGCTTTCTAGATGAAGGAAGAATGTAAAGGAGGACAGCTAGAGTGCTTGATGAGCTTGGAAAAGAAAGATTTAGTAATCAAGAGCCCATAATCGACTATTGTTCCTGGAAGCCAATTGAAAGTAATCAAGCACATTGAGCAGAGATATTGATTAGGATTTAGTAAAGAAAGCTCTACAAGGTTCAAGAACCCATAATTGACTATCATTCCTAGAATGAAAGATTTTTTTATTTTATTTTTTTGAGAGGAAACAAAAATTGTATTAGATAAAAAGCCAAAGTGTACAAAACGGAGCATCAGAAATGCTCCACTACAGAACCTGCTGAGGCAAACAAGTATAAACCCCAAATGTGCCCAACCCACCAAGACCACTGAGGTGCAATCGACCACCCCACTTCCATCCTACAAACAACTAAACCCAACTCCTACACCACTCTGATATAGAGAAAACCCCCACTAAACTTCGAACAAGCCAACCAATTACAAGCCTGCGACTTAGCTTCCTCCCAAATACTGAGGCAATCTAAGGACCTCTTTTCTAATGGTGAGCAGAAAGATTGATTATGCCTCTTTTCTAATGGTGAATCTCCTATGGTTATGTTCCAAGAAAGTCTTCCATCCTCAGTGAGGGAAACAAAAAAAGGAAATGGAAGCACCATGAACTGAGTAGGAAAGTCTAAAAAGGTTAGGAAATAATGTTAAGAATGACAAAACAATACTATACATTTTAACTAAATTCACCATTTTCCACCAATGTCTCTTACATTTTGGGCTTATTTAATTGAAAATTTTCTTATTCTAACCTTACAATTTCCACCTTTTTACTCTTACATATTTTTATTCTTATCTTTAAACTATAGGAAACAACTTTATTCTTTTCTTACATTAAAAGATACAGATATGCATATTACTATCACATAAATATATACTTTGTTTTAATTAATAAATAATAAAAATCACGTGCAATGCATGTGTTCAAATGCAAATATATTTTTGGAGTTTAAAAACCACAGCTAAACCAATCAAATATAAAATTTTGAAAGTCAAATTCGCAAGCTTTTGTGCCACATGACATTATATTATTATTCAAGTTTTTTTTTTTTTTTGGGTTTAATTTTACGCATACAAATTTAGTTAAAACAACCTGCAAATTTTAAGTATGTTTATTCACTTATCAATAATATATATTTGTTTGGAATGAATTGAATTAACTATGCAATAATGTAAACATAACTAAACAAGAAAACAAACTAGACTCAATCTAATCACATTAAAACTGAAATTGAAACATATTGGATTCTATTATAACCATAAATGGGTTTGGATTAAATTTCAAAACTTGTGAACTGACTATGATGATTTGTATTATTAGCTTAAAAGGGTGGCAGAACATGTTTGAACCCAGTTATGGCAGAACATGTTTGAACCCAGTTATCTGATTTGTCCAGATAAAGCGGGTTCAAACAAAATTATCAAAAGTTTGTACAAAGGCTTTTGTCAAAATTTGAATCCAAGCTGAGTCTGAACAAGGCAATCTAGATATTCTCTCCTACAGGGCTTCCTCATCGATCATTGACAAACTGGAACCAGTAGTTACATATTGAATTTGAAAACTTAGAGGAGAGAAGGGTACTCACAGTAGTGATCATCTTCCCAACCACATTACACTTATTTCGCCTTCGCGGTGTCTTCAAAGTAACTTCACTTTGTTATTGGCTTTGCTCCCTTGAGTAAAGATAAGAGTACATCTCAGTTTTCTAATCTAAAACCGATGTAAAAATGAAATCTAAAATATGATGTTTTCAGTAGAATATTAAAGTAAATATATCGGTACCTGGATAGTGTCATTAAAGTTTTCTCG
The DNA here is from genome assembly GCA_035771175.1 of Paratinospora sagittata. Classification (NCBI taxonomy): domain Eukaryota; kingdom Viridiplantae; phylum Streptophyta; class Magnoliopsida; order Ranunculales; family Menispermaceae; genus Paratinospora; species Paratinospora sagittata. The sequence continues at coordinate 50,059,634 of CM069593.1, read as the reverse complement.
GTAGCCAAGCAAGTTCCATTGCACAAAGTAGGAGAAGGGAACCCATCAACAAGAGCGATTTTCTGACATCCCACTCTACAGAGTGAAGCATAAAATGTTGATTGGTTAAAGCATTCAGTGATGTTTGCAAGAAATCAAATATGAGATTTTCCATAGCATACTAAGATGTAAAGATGAAAAGATAAACCAACAAATTTAGTAGGTAAATTCCAGTAAAAAGTTCACCTTTTCTACATTACAGTAGACAAGAAATAATAATATGAGCTTCTGTTCATTTTAGATACACCAGACGGAATACATACTATCAAGAAATAGGGTAGGAGAAAAAAATAAAATAAAATAAAATAAAATAATATATATATACCTATTTTATCTGATAGGAGAGTTTCAGAGAGAGAGATATCAATCAAATTCACCAACTATTTATAGTAAAACAGTCAAATAAATCACTAAATCTCCAGTTAGGAATTAAAAACTGAGATATATAGAAGTTAATGCAATCTTCCATACTTAGCAGTGGAGATTTTCACCTTTGAACAAATAACCGCTCCAGCATAACCAGCTTAAATGCCATTGAAACCCCATAACAAAAACCTTTGATGGACCTCCCTGCAGCAGTCATGAGGATACTGGGCAACATGCTTCTTTGAATTATTTTCTTAAGGTTACCAACCCTGAGAAAACATATTTAATCCTCTCATCTAATTGAAACTTCCTATTAACTTCGTGCCATTATCATTGTGACTCAAACAGCTCCAAACCCCAGAAGTCTTGAAATCCCACACAATGATACATATTTCATCTTGAGGCAAAGTTAAACCCTGCTGTTTCACTGATTTAAGCAATTCATAGAAGAATCTTGGGTTCTGAAGTCTAATGTATTCATGAATTATGCGCTCATGGTCTGGTATCCAGTTCCTGGGGAATGGCGTATAATCACAAGATGGAATCAAAGACATATGAGAGAATTGAATACCTTCAATTGCATCAACTAAACCCATCCTTAAAAGATCCGAATACTCGGGCGCTGAATTGTTACTACTTTCTCTAAGAGGATGGCTAAGATCACGTGAAGCGATCTTATATACCTTAGCACGGGATTTTAGCCTATACCTCGCAGCATAAAGCTTAGCTAGAGAGCTACGAATCACATAAGCACAAAACCCAACTACTTTCTTGCGGTTATCTGCATACTTATACCAATCTGCCATAGTCTCAAGCAACTTGTTCATCTGCGAATTTGTATGTGCTTGGCCTGAATAGAGCATTGGTGTACAAGGCAACGGCTCAGGATCCTTATCACCCTTAACAAACTGAAGCTGCCTGAACCGGCGAATACATTGCTGTAAGCTAGCGGTAACTGAAAGCAAAGTCCCAACGCCCTTCTCGTTCACAATTTTCCCTCCACTTGCCGTGTAACGCAATGTAGGATGTATTACCCTACGAGAGATTATGTGATCCAAGAACTGAATTCCCCTGGTGATGTGTTCTATCTCAATCTTCGAATTGTCTAATCTGAACCCATATTTACTCTCACAAAACTCGATCAAATCCTTCCTGATCCCTGCGGCATCCTCCCGAGGCCCTCTTATCCCAATCAAGAAATGAGCCCCATATCGAATGTAATCCATTTTTCTTGTCTTCTCCCTCCCACTTGACGGAACAAACTCCGGCCAAGCTGGATTGTGACTACCATCATTGATAGAATCTCTCCAAATTGTGTCATGACTAGAAGGATTAAAGTACTTAATTATCTTCTCTTCCATCCAATTGTCCAATTCAGTAAGACACACATTTGCAACCAAGGGACTTAAAATCCCACAATGACCATAGCAAGGAACCTTTGCAGCCTCCTCAGGTGCAAAACCAAAGAAGGTTCTCAACCAATAAGGATCGGGTTTAGGTTCATTCTCATTCAAAATCCTCTTCCTCTTACTACCTTTTTTCTTCTTTTTCTTCTTTGCCTTTCTTCCTCGCTCATCACTATCATCACCATCCAATGCAATCCTAACGGGCACTCTTAATGCGGATTTCATCAAACCCAATACCTTCTTATCTTTAACGCTCTTCTCCAAGCATCCCATCATCACATCAACACGAAAATCCACATAATTCCCACTCAAATCTCCCTTCACAAACCAGAGATACCCAGCAAAATTACTCCTAATAGTCCTAATAGCCGTATGCGCATTGCGCCCAGGTCGAAAAGCATGCGACTTGGGAGAAAACCGGGGCTCATAAACAGGTTCTAAGATCAATAACAACACCTCCTGAACCACACGGTCCTGAAAACTAGTCTTATCAGACTCCAAAATCTCTTGTAATTTCCTCTTGGAGATCAATTTGGTTGAAGGTTTGTCATTTGGGGATCGAATGAAGTGATGGGTCTTCATCCCCCACGCGAATTGCCCGTTACAAACGGCGTTTCTAAGCGCGAGAAGGTCGCGAAGGACGTCGGAATGGATGGCGTTTCGAGGGGGGAAAGAACCGGTTTCTTCGGCGCAAGAGCGCTGGTAAGCTAAGACCCATAAGTCGAATTTCTTGAGGAAGCCTGTGAGATTGCTGAAGGGCTCGTTGGTGGGTTTGGAGAATGATCGGAACCAGAGGTCGGAGCATAGCTTGATTGGGTCTTCCTTCATGAGAGAGTATGGGTCTTGTTGTTGTTGTTGCTGTTGTTGTAGTGGTTTGTCATGGTGGTTTTGGTGGGGTTTTGCGTGGTTTTGTGGGGTGTGATTGGAGGGTGACGGTTGGAATGAGAAGGTAGAGAGAGTTCGGATGTGGGGAAGATTGTAGGGAATGTGTTTGACGAAGGTTCTCAGAGACATTGTTCTGAAAATGATGCGAGTTCTTCTTCCGGAGTTTTATGTGTCACGGCATCCGAGGCCTGTGTTTGAATTGAGCCCGCTGTGACAGTAATGTTAATGTTCAATTAGTGTCAAATCTATTTTTATTATATATTTTTGAGCTACTCACTTTGATAATAAAGCGCTAATTTTTTTATTATTTTTATAATATTAATATATATAAGACTTGTTTTAAAAATTATTATTTTTTGTAACTTTTTCTAATAATTCTTTCTCTTTTTGTAACATTTGGCCCCTTTTTATTATTATGTGCAAAGCAAGGACTTGTAGACTAGTATATATACGATGAGAACAATTTGAGATATTGAATACTTCTAATTTTTGGATCTAAGTGCAATATTAACCTTTTCAAAATATGGTAGGAAAGCTAGTAGTATATGACATTTTTACCCAGCACATCATGTACTGTTATAACTAACTAGGAATTATAATTATTTTTATTTTTTTTCAGAGCTACGTGATTGAATCAATGACCTTAAAACTTATATATTAGATGTTAAACTATTGAAGTAAGGATTAAAAATCAAGCCCTCCAACAACCATTACAAGTTAAGTACGTCTGTTTGATTACGCAGTTGCAAACTACAATTTTTTTTTTGTGTTTTGACACATTAATTAAGACCAACATTTTGAAAAGATCTTTCTCTAACAATGCTTTTTCAAAAAGTATTATTACAAAAGCTGCATCAAACATGTCATACTCATGTTTAAAGGCAGAATCAAGTTCGTCAAGATTACAAGACTTACAACTCATCTACAAGTTGTTTAAGTTTTGATTTTAAATCACTAACCAAAAAATGATGACTTTAGCAAAACTTGAAGCTAATTCTTTCATGAAATTAAATGGAGATTTTACAACTCATTAAGAAAGTTCTTGAATGATCAAAATTCCATTTCTGATAACCAAGTAACCAGGAATGCCAAGCAGCATGTTGTATAGACTAATGGTAAATATGCCTTGTCCTATACACAGATAAAATTCCTCAATTTCTTTCAATAAAAGATGTATCATCAATTGAAGCAGAACAACAATCCATCTGAATGACAGCTATGGAAGGTCTCCATATCTATAAAACACAATTTCACTCGAAAAAAAGCAAATAACAAAGCCGAAAAATTGGTAACTTAACATAGTAGCTGGCAATCAGTGACATTTACAACATAGCAAAACAGTTACCTTTCCAGTCTTTTTCTTCATGCTATCAGATCTTTTTTAAGGGCCCAAGACCGAAAATATCCCCCTCCTTACATAGAATTACATTTCGTTCAGATCGGTTCGCGTCGATACATGAGAAGAGGCTGCAAAAGCAAGTGATGTGGAAGAACAAGAGAAACCCCCAAAGAATTACAAATTAGAGAAAAAATATATATAGGAAGCAAACTCAACTCCTCTCTCCATCCATTGTATAAACAGGTATTTGCCATATCTTGGTGTTTTTTTTGGGGTCATCTGTTAAGCTGAGACCATTCTCATCTTCCTTAAATGTTCTAATGAAAGTATTTGCTCCCATCATGATTAGCCTCTCTACCATGAATAACTGGTAATTGTTCTCGATAACTTGATCTAAGATGCTGCTGTAGTTCGACGAATATGCCAATCTGTACCTGGAGACATGAGTTTGTGAACTTAATGAGCCTTTGACCACAATTAAGTTCTTAAACATTGCAGCAGGATGAAAACAGAGGCCTTATTTTAGAATTATCTCATCCAGGTGAAAACCTAGGTTGCTGTTGTAGCCTCCTAGACCTTTGTCGAAGGTTTCTTTTATATCCCTAACAGCTAGCTTGAAGTTTGACTACTCCAGAAAGAAAATAGTTAATTTTGGTGAATAACCCTAAAAACTTCATAAGTTGTTTGAGGCATATATAACCTCAGGTAACTTTGCTGCACACGCTCTATTCCTAGTAGAATTAACAGTGCAGCCAGTTGGTGATATTCAGCTAGGCCCCCACTCATCCTAATCTCTATTTTAAATGGAGTACCTAAACTCCAGTCGCCATAGAAAAAGTGTTTTGCAGCTAATGGACAGACAAAAAGAGCACCTGATTAATTTATGTTCCTTCACCAAGTAGGTAAACAGAAGACCTAAGCTAATTTTCTGACACTCAAGGACGGGAAGTTAAAAGATTTTTTCTACAAAATTACCTGGAGGACAGAGGAGAAAAGAATCCTGGCGTTCTCTCGTTTGAGGCAATGAACAGAGTTCGTCCTGGTGGAACCCATTTTTCAATTCGATGGAGAATAAATTCCGGACGAGTATCCCGGTCCAGATGAGGGTGAAGGGTTCGAGAAACTCCGAATCTGTCTTTTCTCGTCTTTATTTTATCACCTCGACGTACATGAATAGCATCATAATCACCAAGAAGCTCCGTAATCTGTGGAGAGAAATTGCTCAAGAGTCAAGTCAACATAATGAATCTGAAGCCATGTGGCCGGAAATACTTGAACAGATGAAGAAACAAGTTAAGAGACAGGCTAATTATCATGGATGTTCAGCAAGAGGTAGTCATGACAGTTAAAAAATTATTATGCCTAGACAAAGTAAAATATTTACAAATTCTGCAGAAAACATTATAAACATACACAATATACAACAACATAGAATCTCATCGCAACTACCTGGGGCTGACCACACAACTTTTAACTTTATCCAACAAAAATGAAATGGCATTATGGAGAAGTACATGATCTTCCTGAGCAAGTCAGTAAGTCAGTGATTCGGAAGTAAATATATGTGAAGTCAACTCTAAGCTTTGAAATGAGACATGAAGAAGCGAAAAATATATAAGAAAAAAGAAGAAAATAACCATAAAACTTGGTACTTCATTTTATTTTAAAGGTAAGACAAGAACTGCAAGCTCAATTTAAGAGAGAGAGAGAGAGAAATTCTTCAAGAATTTACATATCCAGTGTGCATAGAAGAGATGCCATCTTTATTCTTTATATTTTTAGACCTTCAATTGCAAGAAATGGAATAACTGCAGTAATGCCTTACTCAAGCATCAACCCATTGGACAAGCTCTACCTTCCTATCGATACCAAAGAACTGCATGGTTTTCTTCATTGGCTACTTTACTAGTTGGGAAGATAAACTAATTGTCAACGACAATAATAATAATGAAAACTTGGGGAGGCTGGAAGACAAACATATGGATATTTATTATAAAACCAAGAGTGAAAGGATGACATCGATATTACCAGTATGCAAACTGCAGATCTTCATTAAAAAATAAATAAATAAAAGACGAAACAAATAACACTTATATTTATATTTTTTAAAAACCTCAATTTCCTGGAATTTACAAAATTTCATTTTCTTAGTATTGATACTATCTATTTCAGGGAAAAAACATTTATTCCACACGTATAAGAATGCTAATACATTTCTGGAATTTATACAATTTCATTTTTTTTATTGTCACTACAGTTCATATATATATTGTGCAACCATGTGGATTCTAATACTTATCAAATCCATAAGTGGGTCCAATAGATAGATAAAAAAATGCGTAAAGAAATCACCTATATTTGTTAAGCAATGACAAAGCTGCAACTGGTAAGAGATAATAAAAGGTTAACTTACATATAACACACCTGCTCTGCTGCATCTCTTAATTTCCTGGCTGCCATGGCAGGAAGAAATGAATATGGTAGTGCTACAGCACTGTGATTTTTTCGGTCCTTGCACTCCATAAACCTGCATGTAAGGCCAATCAAAAAAAGAACCAACAAATTTGTACTTAACACCGAATCCTACACAATTTCAGCAGGAACTCAATTTTACGGTTAAGTTTGACTGTAGAATCAGTACAATGTGACCTCACAATGAAGTAAAACTGACTTGTGACTTGACCCAGTCGTGCTTTCACACTCAAAGTTAATTTAAGTTTAATGGTTCTCTCAATCAATACTAAGCCAAGTGCCAAGTTCAGCTCAGCTAACCTCCTAGACCAAAGCTCTACATCTTGAGAAAAAGAAAACTAAGTAGGAAAATAAGTTTACCATGAAAGAGGGCTGGCAGTGCGGTTTATCAGCAAAAGGTTCGAGTACCGAGTATTCTCCTTGAGATTGGCTCGAAGTATTCCTTCAACATGAGCAACCCCCCTAGATCCCAGTTTCATACTTGTTGATAGTACTCGATACCACATTTTCGAATTATCTAGAATTACAGGCACAGTTTTTGATATGAGTTCCAAATCATACAAAGAGTCCATGGCGCAGGAACTTGCTTCCCATCTATCAGATCAAACAAAAAGCCTTCAGTTTGCAAAGAAAATAACCCTAGCGCCAAGCTTAGCTAAAATACAAAGATGCTAAAGAGATACAAGAATGACACAAGAAAATTCTTTTATATGAAGAAAGCAACAAATGGCTGTAAGGAAATTCAAATGAAACTCACTTTTCTTCTGAGCTAGCATTGCTAGATTGATGGAGAATTCCTTTCTTATTGTGTATGGGATTAATACACATCCTTGAAGGCATAACAAATGTTCTGAAAATGAAAAGGGAAAAGGCAAAAAAAGTAAAAACCAATCCAACTTAAAACAAGTAATCAGTTTTTGTTTTTTTTTTTTTTTTTTTTTAAGTTTCCCTTCGCATAAGTTTGTTGGGTTATTTAGAAGGAAATGAATAGGAGAATCTTGTAACATGCAAAGCTAGAGAAGAAAATCACTGAGGCAGAAAAAATGTGCTCCTTTTGCATTTGCAAGGTGATCTGCAATATTGCAGTCAACTGGAACAAAAAATATAGCATTTAGACAGAAAATTGTTATTTCATCTACACATTTTTTCTGTAGTCTGCTTATGATTTCCCATTTTAATGAATTCTATAATACTAATAGGTATTAAATCTCAATTCAACTCAACTAAGCTTTTTCCTAACTACATGGAGTCGGCTACACGAATCTGCTTCTTCCACTCCACTCCATCTAGGGCTAAGTTGACATTTAAATTACAGACGATGTCCTAATTTTTCACTTAGTTTGATTCAATAAATTCACGTCATAGTTGACCTGACAAAGTTTTATGTTAGTTGTCAGCTACCTAACAGAAAATCAAATACAATAACAAAATAGCAGCTAGTCCAATAGTTTTCAACAGCTCAAACAAAAGCCTCTCAAAGAAGAACTCCAAACTAGGACTCACAGTCACATACAAGTAAAATAGGATAAGAAACAAAAGAAAAAGCTTCAAATGCAATTCCTTTCATGTTAAACACGCAAATGCAACAAAACACTATCCGCAAACACAAAATCTAGACAACTTCAAATCCAAATCCACGGATTCATCACATTATAACTCTCCAAATAAATAAACAAACAATCTCAAAACAAAGACAACAATCCCAGTCATCAGTACCAATTCTATAGAGTCCAATCTTTAAACAAAACAAATAATTAGAAACCCTAAAAAGATAAAAAAGAACATACCTTTGAAGAAACATGGCCTCTTCAAGAGCACATCTCAAGCTGGATTCCTGATGGCCCAACCCCTCGCAAGAATCGCAATGCTTTCCAGGACAATCCACCCTCTTCCCCCAGTACAAATACTTCTTCTCCAAGTGGTGATCTTGGTAGTAACTCGTCGAAGAATCAGCGACGTTTGAGAGGGTTTTCGCAGTGGAAATCGAGGACGAGAACAAGCAGAAGAACGCGATTGCGGCAATTGAAGAGATCGCCATGACTAGGATCCGAGACTTGTTGGATCTGTGTTTGGTGCTGTTCTTCATGGCTCTGTTAATCGCCATTGAAGTTTTGCAGAGAGAAAGGGAGAGATAGAGAGAGAGAGAGAGAGAGAGACAGTTGTCTGTGAGATCTTTTATTTATTTGTTTTTATTTTTATTTTATTTTTGTGAGAGTGGTGGCGTGTTCTTTAATCAAACATGATTTGTTCAGAAAAGGAAGAAAGGTGGGGGAGTATTGACTCGGCTGGTGGACTCTGAGTTGGATGTCCCGAACTAGGCCGATTCACCGCACTGCAATTTCACGAGGGCAAGTGGTCAAAGATTCGCCCTACTGGCTACTGCCATCAATGATAGAGCTTTTGAGTTTATTTATTTATTAAAAATGTTACTATTTTTTAATATAAGATTGTTAAATAAATTTATATAAAAAATATATTTATGTGTAATTAGTAATAAAGCACCTAAAAACTTCTTTTTCAATATTAGTAAATATAAGGCTGGTTCTAAAAAATATTTTTCTTGGTCATTTTCAGCCTCTTTTTATTTTATTTGTATTTTTTAACTTTTGATCTCTTCTTTTATTATTATTATTATTATTATTATTATTAATTTTTTGGCACTTAGAACGTGTCTTTTTTTCTTTTAAGCAAGATTAATTATCTTAAATTTGGGCATTACAGAGGCTTTTGGGCTGGTCCTTCTAATAAGGACAAATAAATAGGAACAGGCCTAAGTTCATACTTGAAACTTAAACATTAACTTTACTTATACTCAGTTCTTTAATCAAGTGAGTTATCACTTGTTAGTAACTTTCCACCTCTTTTATTCTTTTGTTTTGATATCTTATTTTAAGAATTATTTTTTTTTGTCATTTTCAATCGCTTTCATTTATTTATTTATTTAATATTTTCAACCTGTTCACCGGTAACACACGTGTCCTTGTAAATGTAAAACATATTACTTGGTATGGTAACACATTTTAAAACATCTTTTAAAGCATTAATAATCGTAAATTGAAATAAAATTTAAATATTACAAGTAAAAGGAAATGCAAAAATTTCCAGAGAAGAGCTAAATAAGATTATTCAAAAAAAAAAAGAAAAGAAGTACAAACAGATTAGATAGCAAAGCAAATTGTTTAAAGATTAGAAGCAGGTGGGTTCTTAAAGTAATATCAGTTGGACAATCTTGTTCTGATGGGCTTAGTTGAACTAAATAATGCACAATGATGGTGGCAGGTAAGAATTATATTCCTTCTCATTCAAGCAATAAAATTATGAATCATATGCACAATCTCTCCATCATACTTGTCTAATCCACCCCTTTTTTGTTGCCCTTTCTATTTTGTTCTTAAACAAAAAAAAAAAAAAAATCATTTCACTAATGGTTATGATTACATGTGCTTAGATTAAAAAATCCAAACCTAACATTCATCCAAGATGAAAATATTTAATATAGCAATAAAAAAATAATGAAAGAGTTGACATTTATGATAGTGATGGAAAGATGGCATGATCACAATATTACAACGATGGCTGTATATATAATATACAAAAAAAGGGTGGAAATGAAGAAAGCTTAATAGACTAGACCACTGGTTTATCATGTTAGGTTGAGCTTACATCATTGTGAATTAGTTTGGGCTTATTAACCGACAAGTGGTTGATTTAGTGAAAGCAGGTTGAGTTTTAAAGTTGTTCCTGTACAAAAATTTTAAGGTTTAATTCTTCGAAGCGTCCTCATTAAGAAAAGTTTACCATTCCGCTCCTACCTTGAATAGAGACTAATCTCATACCAGAAGTGTGGGAATACCTCGTGAAAAAAAAAAAAAAAAAAAGGTTTGGGCTTGCTTTGTTTTGGAGAACACAAAAAAGGAAAAAAAAAAAAAAAAAGCTACTTTGTGTTGTTCTCATTTTTTTAGCAAAAATAAAAATCTACATTAATAAAGTTTAGGTAATTCTAAACCTACCAACCAAAGGGCTCACTTTACAGCAATGGCCCATCTGAGAAGAGTTTTTCTAAAGTGTTTTTATTTTAAAAATATTTTTAGAAGTGTTTGACAATACTTACTTTTAGCTAAACTGTGGTAAAAAATATAGTTTTTTATTTTAAGAAGAAGTTAAGATAGACAAACTTTTTCTAAAAGTGATTTTTTGAGAAGTACTTCTCAAAAAAAAACTCTGATACATAACAAGCAGGTATAGAGAGTGTTTTTGGTGGATACATTTAAAATTACATTAAAGTTTTTGAGCAATTTTAAATGAAGACTTTTCACCAAGTGCAACACTGATTGTAAAAGGTTACAAATTTAGTTTGAAATAACATCTGAAAATTCTTTGGAGCAAGATCAAATGAAAGACATCTTTTTTGCATATATAATTGGTAACACACACTAGATTTACAGTTGAGATCTAGGTAGATAAATACCAAAACAATCAAGGTATAAACATTAGCTGGCAAGTCCAAAGGTTATGTGATACCCTATTATAAGGAGCCAAGGACCACTTACATATGGAAATTTTAGTCAACTGGAAGCAGTTGGATATGTAGACTCAAATGTTGCTAGTTGCCATTAAAGTATATCTTCTTACCATGGGAGGGGGTATCAGAACATGAGTTATAAGGATAAGGAAAATGCTGAAGTGACATTTGATAAAAAAACATTTTCATTAATGCACCATTAGATTGTCTTCATGTACCGACATATGATTCAAGGTAATTCGATAATATATAAAGGTGATGTATCCTATCTATATTTGTTATAAATGTGAACATAGCACTACTTGAACCAAAGCCTACTCTTTGACAAAAAGAAGATTGAAGTATATTAATAGGTTCTTAGTCTAACAAATTAGCTTGTGATTTGTCATTCAATCTCATGCTTAAAAATGAGTATTGCATAGATTAAAAGATCTTCTTTATTTATTTAAGTTTGTGCGATTAAAGGCGAATGTCGAATCTTTTTTGTTTTTCCTCAATTATTGACACCTGAAACCACGATGGGGGCGTATAAGACGGGGACTAACTAACCCATGGTTTCACAACTAGCCATAGAAGCTTTTAAATTGTAGATGAAGAGATTTGAACCCTCAACCTCATACAAGTAAGCAGTACCTTCAAAAAATAAAAATAAAAATAATTCTTTGTAAAAACAACTAGACGGGAGAAGCAGCATGAGTTGTCTAATTACTGCACTTCCCTTGGTTTTGACATTCAAGAGTAGGCAGCATTCAACATTTTCCTTCTCTTCTGTAGTAGTATTGCTTCTGGTGAAGCTGATGCTGGTTTCAAACCAAACTCAAGCATTAACAAACACACAAATCTCTTGCTTTTTTCAGCTTCTGAATCAACAAGTTAGTACCCAAAGAAGCCTAGAGCAAGCCAATCAAGCTTCTTCAAACTGCTCAAGGGGCACCAAAAAAAAAAAAGACACAACTTGGGCAAGAAGGAAACTCTTGGTAACATAAAAGAACAGTTATCCTGGTACATTTGACAAAACATTAAACCTCACTTTTAGAGTTCCTAGTAACTCTTGACATCTACATATGTAGCCTAATAATAATCTGTACAAACATTGCTCTTACAACTTTTGTGCCACAAAACATGGGATCCAAGATGAAATACATACTGCAACTGTTGATTAAACCCTTCATTAGAAAAATAAATATATCTCAGGTTTCACATGGAAACGACAATCACGGTTCATTTCCTTTGCTTCATACACATCAACCCTTGTGTTCGGACTTCTTGCTACATTTTGCTCTTGCCCCAGCCTTGGGTCGAACTCTCACCTCCTGTTGCTTTCTCTTGAGCGGTGATGTTCCATTCATATTTCTCTCAGTAAGGAATTAAGAAAACCCATCAGTTTTACTTTTATTTCAAGAATACCCATTGGCTTTATTCTAAGACTTTTGCAGCAAGCGGGAAGAAAATCCGTGAAGAAGCCTGACGAATCCCAAGAAACTGAGCTTCCCATCTGAATGCCTTATCCAGTCTTGGAGAACAACATGAACTGGGACTGATGGGCTGAGCCCAAGTTCCTGATAAAACCATATCACAACGCCAAGCATTGGATACATCAGACAAGGGTTGACAAATTTCCAAAGGAATATCAAAGACAATAGAGAACAAAATAGTTGTTATTGTTACAACATACTAGTATTCATATAAATATATTTTATAAGATAAGAATATGTATATTTATTCGTTTTGGAGTGAGTAAAAGGATCTGTCCTATATAATTAAAAATGAGAATAAGAGTCCAAAAGAGTAAAAAGTTTGTTGTATGGATAGGATAGGAAAATTTTGAATAAGAAAAGCCCAAAATGTAGGAGACATTAGAGCAAAAGTGATTAATTAAAATGTGAAATTGCTATTATACCATTATTAACAATAAAAATAACTCTTGTAATAAATAATAAGACAAACATTTTAGGGGCAATTTTGAAACTTAGGCTAAAATGGTTGCATACACGTACCGATGCAAGTTCTTCAATCATTATCGGTCGGTTGCCATCTTTTTCGAAGAGCTCATATGCACGACGTGCATGATCTTCCCAACTCTGTAATCCTTCCATCTGATACACGCTAATAGCAGCAGCACAAAATTCTTCAAAATCTAATTTTCTATACTGAAGAGAGCTAACCTGCAAGCGAAAATAATATTTTTGCAACTTTTACGCTCTAATTTCAGGAAGCATGCTCGTCACTGTAACTATAAAGGTCAAAAACAAACAAAGAAAAAGGTGGTGAGATCAATACCATATTAACATAGTCAAGAACTCGTGAATCCTTCATGGCATCGGTAGAGTTCCTTGTTAGCGCCTACCCATTGCAGCTTTGATTTAGAAATGTGAAATACAGAAAAGCACAAGAAAGAGAGAGAGAGAGAGAGAGATAGAGAGAGAGAGAGAGAGAGAATAGAGAGACGGAAGACTGACTGTTTTAAAGTTCTGAATAGAAACAAAGCCACTTTTATTTGGCCCTAATAATGTAAACTGCTCGTGGAAATAAACAAGCTGAGCAACTGTCAATGTCTTTGCAAGAGCCTGCCAAAGGAGCAAAAGTTAGCACATTTGTCCATGTTCAAAACAAGATGTTAACAGAAAACTTCTTCCTTTCCTTTCTTTTTCTTGGGGTTGGGGACAAGGTGAGGTTGCAAAAGAACGAATCTTTTTAGAAATAGTGCATCAAAAAGACAAAAAGGACAAAGAAAGGGAAAAAGAAGACAAAGACAACGTATGCTAACAGAAGAACAAGGTGCTCTATATGGGACCAACGTGCCACCAGGAAATGAAAAGCAAGAAGGTATTCTAGTAGGCGTTCTATACATAAACACATTGATTAAAGCAAATGAGAAAACTACAATCAGCAAAGCTGAGATATTTTGATGGAATAGAATTTTGATGCATGATGAATATTTTAAAAAGAAGTGACCAGAAAATAAAGAGGACAGACACTTTAAGTTATAAATAAATTGAATGGTGAAAAAATCATAGGGAAAAATAATGAAGGCGAGTTATTTTTTGAATTTTAGTAGGACAACAATATGAAATTAAGGCAAACATGGACTACAAAATATGTTAAAAAATAAAATAAAAAAATGCAATAGTACGTAAAGAAGTTAAAAGCAGACTTCCAAACAAAGAATCTTGTTAGATCACACTAGAAGTAAAGGGACAAGATGCGTCAACAAGCAGAATTGTGTTAATATCTGTTGTCCAACAGATCATATTACTGTAAATCAAACTGATTCTTTTTAAATAAAAAATAAAAAATAAAAAAATAAAAAAACCATTATATGACTACTCTTATGAGGATTTCCACAAAGTTCCCTATTTCTTTTTTCTTCCACTACATTTTCTAATAAAAAAAGTAAACGTCAAGACTTTCCTTCAGAGTTAGGTTGACATACCACCAAAGCCGATTTTCGCAGAGAAGATGAACATACATAAGCTTTAACATATTTGAATACTAAGATATCCAATGGGATCTTTCTAACTTGATAATTGGACAGCCATGGATGACCTAAGCAAAGAAAGCAATTATTAATAATTTTAAATCTCAAGAAATGGCTGTAATAATAAATGTCAAGAAATGGTTATCTGATGATCATATAGAGGGGTTAATAACTTACAAAGAGCCTGCGCCGCTGTCAATCTCTTACGGTAATCCTTGTTCAACAATCCTTTGACAAAGTCTTTTGCATCAGAAGACAACGAAGGCCAAGGGGCTTCCTCAAAGCTAGGATCTGCCTTCAACACAGCTCTGAAAATGCCAGATTCTGTCCGGGCCCAGAAAGGGCGACTTCCACAAAGAAGTATATATGCAATCACACCTATGCTCCACATGTCAGCCTCCGTTCCATACGACCTATGGAGAACTTCAGGGGCTACATAATATGCACTGCCTACAATATCATTCAATCTTTCGTCTGCATATTTCTCAAACATTCAAGACATTACGTCAAAAGCTAGTTTAAGAATGAGAGAGAGAGAGAGAGAGAGAGAGAAGTTCGAATGTTAGGGCTAACCTGGCTTTACAAAATCAGATAAGCCAAAATCAATGACCTTCAGCGGAGAATTCTCCTCATTAGACAAATAAAGAAAATTCTGAAACAGAAAAAATAACACATGAAGATAAGATATTAGAGGTAAACAATGGATGCAGTTTGCAAAAGAAAGTTCCAGCAATTTTAATAACCAATCTAGTTGACAGGAGAAAAAAAAAGACAGAGAGAGAGAGAGGAGAAACATGAATTTTTGTTGACAGAAAGAGTTTAAATTTAATATTTATGCAGATGGCATAAGCTAAAAAAAACTTGAGGGACGAAGCAACAACAAGGACACATTATAATCAAGCTTCAAAACATATCAAAAGAGGCATGGAATCTTCGGTTTTGAAAAAGCAGCAAACACCATAAATTTAGTCTACAAGTGCTCAATAAAATGCACCTAAAGGACACCACCTGCAATTAGAGAAAAACAACGATAGAAGAATTTTAGTGAATTACCTCTGGCTTGAGGTCACGATGGACCACACCTTGTAGATGGCAAAATGAGGCAACACTTAAGATCTGGAACATGACGGCCTTGGCATCTTCTTCAGAGTATTTTCCTCCTCTGAAAACATGAAATGAAAGTAAATATATTTTTGAGAGAAGAGGTGTCATGGGTAGACCGTAGAGATTATAAAATGAAATAAAACAAAGTACCTTGACAGTATCCTGTCTAATAGTTCACCTCCTTTGCATAACCTACAATAGAAATTAAACAAGTAAGCCACAAAATCAAATATAGTTTTGAGAAATTCAAGCATCTAATTATTAAAACCTTCCTTCTTTCGTTATATAAATATCAATCACCTCTGTCAGGGAAACAATAAAAATTATATAGAACATTCAGAAAATTCTATAGAATGATTCTGATTGTTCAAAATTGTTGCTAAGTTGGTAATAAACTTTTTCAGTTTCAATTTTGCCCAATCCACATACTAGAACTACCGATGGGACATTTTGAAACCCAAATGCAAATTGAGTATTTGCAATTTATCCGAGTAATTGGATCTGAATTCATACTTGGATGTGTATCTGAAATATAATCAGGATTCAGGTTGGACACAAAACCATTGTATTTTATCCAATTAAATATTTAAAACTCATGTACATACAATAATATTGTGTTCGTGCATATAACTATATGTAGATAACAGAATTCTAATGAAACTTGAATTTTATTTTATTTTTCTACATGTTCACTGAATAGTAATCACATTTATTTATCATATACCCATTCAACATAAATTTGAAATTAGTAATAAATATTTACCAACTGTTAGATATCAACTGGATTCTGTCATTCTGGTTTTTAATTAAATTTAGATATTTCTATATCCAAAAAGAACTGCTCCTTCTATGGCCTTGCTAGAACAATTAGCAATCAAGATCAAGGAACAACAAAAATCCCCGCCATGTATGTCCCACATGCTAAAATGCTGCTCTGTCACCTAGGTAGCAGATACCGCTGTCTTCCTCTTACCAAAATCAAGGAACGATAAAAATCCCATTACTGAAATAAAATATTAATCTACACTAGCAGAGATAAATCAAATAATCATTAACAGAAGATGAATTGAGCAAAGTCAACTTACTCCATAACTACATAAACATTCTCATCATCTTCGTATGCATCATAAAAGTGCACTAGGTTCTTATGTCCATTTAGAGCTCTCAATATTTTAACTTCTCTTCTTACATCCTCGATGGCAATAGCTGTGGTCATCTGCGATGGTATCAGTCTTTTATGAGAACAAAGTCAACAAAAACATGCACATCTGTTTTCCAACCACCCTAAAAAACAAAGTCAACGAAAACGAGCTCTATCCAGAATTATTAGTTTCATGAATAATTTGCACTCTGCAATCTAAAATTGAACTGCCAATGCCACCTAAATTATAGGGAAAAAGAAAGAAATCTAACCAGCATGATTTGTGCCAAGTGTGTTAGAAATTTATATTGCCCGTCAAGGGCTAGAAAGAAGATACAATTGGCCGTCTTATATTCACAATTGTATCACACACATAATCACCACCACAAGTTAATCAAAATTTGGAGACACCAAAGGGTTCTTTTCTTTTTGTAAGTGTCATGATGGAGAAGATACTGGAAAAAGAGATTTGTCAAGTTTTTTGCATTCCTAATAATTATGGCTTAATTTCAATTGACTTAAAAAGCAAGGCAAAATGTTTTTGGAAGTCATGAATTCAAAAAAATCTATTAAAAGAAAGATTTGTTTTGGCTTCTTCAATCTTAGACAAGCAGGGAAAAATATTTGAAATTCATGAGGTGTCAAGAATTCAAAAGATTTCATATAATAAGAGAGAAGTGGTTTTGGTTCTTCAGTCTTTCATGCTTTCAGTCTTATATGGTGAAAGTGATATTGTTGAGTCATAATTTCAAATGATGATTGAAGTTTTGCAGGAACCACTTTCTTCACTTCAACATAAAAGAGAGTATTCAAATTGCAAGAGTAAGGAAGATATAATTGTAAAGGGCATATTAAATTGAAGACACATAGTAGAAGACTGGAAGCTGTCTGCTAGTTAACTAATAAAAATTTTTTGGGTGGTAATACTACAGCTTGGAGTTAGAGATCAAAATTCTTTTATCATCTTAACAATAGAAAAAAAAAAGATTTTAAAAAATATATCAAGACCTCCTTCTAAAGAAGTTACAATACTGATGAATTCACTAGGTTTACTTATAAACTTCACCGCAATTCTTTATTTGAGATCATATGACTCATACAAGTAGAAAACCATGTCGATGAGCCAGATAATGTGCACTAGTGTACGGTATTGCGTGCATCTATGACCATAATACCTAGGTTCTTTTGACCTTGTCCCTAGATCTACCAAGTATTCCCTGTAAACTCCACATTGATAAGTTGACCTGAATACTTCAATAATCCAACACATAAAATCATAAAGACTTTTCAAGTATCAACTAAAGATAATCTTGCAACTCATCTTAGTACACTAGCCAAAAAATAAAAGTAAAAAGAAAAGGGAAACTATAAAATATTATTAAGAATGACATTTCATTACATTCACAACCTCGGCGCTCTACCAACCTAATTGCTCCTATTCAAAAGATGAAAATCAAAAGAAACAAAAAAATTAAGAAAATTAATTTCAATATATACTAGCAATTACAAAATCTAAAACAACAAAAAAGAAATCCATAAATTCAAGAAAAAGCAAGTTCTGCTTAGAATTCAACCAACCAAATGAACAAACTGAAACACCCAGAAGCATGAAATTACACAGAAAAACAAGAAAAAAATAAAATCATAATTCTCAAAATCCAAAAGGCACCAAAACCCTTAAACACAAAATTAGCAGTAGTACAAACACACAGACAGAGAGAGAGACAGAGAATATGAACTATGAACAAAAATAACCCATACATACTTTAGATTTAGAAATAACTTTGACTGCAACTTCCTGACCCTTCAATTCCCCTTTCTTCACTTTAGCAGCTGAAGTATACCCAAAATGGCCACGACCCACTTCCTCTCCAATCTCATATTTCACACCAAACTGCTTAGAAAACCCAAAACTCTTATCCAACCCAACTTCATACTCATTCCCTTCAGGAATTGAAGCCTCATTAGGCTTCACTGACCCGTGCCGGCGAGCAAGCAACGCCTTTATGTGCTTCGCCGGCGACGGCGGCGGAAACGGCCGTTTGAACAGCCGGAGAGGCGTCGAATTCACACTGGAATTCGTCGCCGGAGAATTCTTGAACACATTTGAGAGTGGACTAGGGCTGTAAAAAAATGGGAATTTTGAGGCTTTTTTGGTCTCTAAATTCGCATCTGTTGTGTCTAAATTTGTGGGAAGCTCAGTGTTTTCTGGTTGATCTTGAGAGGTTTCAATGATGGGTGGTCTTCCATGACAGATTCCCATGAAGAAGAAGATAAAAAATAATAATAATAAATGAAAACTACCCACAAATTGGTAGAGCAGACTCGAGTTTTTTTGAATCTTTGAATGGAAATTGAGAGATACCCAGAAATCAGAATTGGGAAAGAAATCGAATTGTGGAGGAAAAATGTGAACTTGAATCCAAAAGGAAAATTGCAAGAGAGAAAGTTATTAAGTAAAGAAACAGAGGAATGAGAAGAAGACAGGAGGTGTTAATGTGAGAGAGATTGGGAAAGCAAATCAAGATAAAAAAAAAGCCAAAAATTAAAATTAAAAATTAAAAAATTAAAATACAAAAACACACAGCAAGAAAGAAAGAAAAAAAGAAAGAAAGAAGAGGAGATGCTGAAGACTGCCAACAGAAGATGCTAAACAGAGCATGCAAGGAAAAGAAAAAAAAAAGAAAATTAAAAAATTAAAAAAAAAAAAAAACCTTCTTTTTATTTAATTAAAAGTTTAAAATAATTAAATTTAAAAAAGAAATTTCCTTGTGGGGTGTTTGGAAGGAAAGTGGAAACTTGGAAATCTAATAATGGTTTGTTTTGGGGGAAGTTTTTTTTTTTTTTTTCAGTTGGATCATTATACTTTATTATACAGCCTGTCCATGCTGTCTCTTTTAATCCCAAGACACACACACACACAAGAGAATGTATGTATAGATCATCTTATAATAATAACATATACACTTTCTCTCAACACACAGACACTGTTTATATACATGAATTCTTTCTGCAACCATTCTTTCTTTTTATTCTTTTATATATTTTATAATCATACAATATATATATATATAATATGTTCTAAAGCATATTTTTATGTGTTCCTCTATGTTTTCAATTTTGACTTGCTTTTTGGGCACCTAAATAAAGTACTCCCTTTTCCCCTGACCAGTGCTTGTGATTTGTTCTTTCTAGGGATTTTTCTATTCTTATATTTAATTTGATATATAATTAATTTAAATAAAGAAAGTATATATATATAGCCAATTATATATAATTAGAATTTTTATTTTTATTTTGTTAAGTTAAGTTGAATTGAGTCAAATAATAGTTATATTCAAAGGAACTTGTATTGGTAAAGTTAAGTTTATCACTTGAGTCCCTTCTTCATTTTTCTTGGGAGCATGTATTTATGATGTTTTTGTTATTATTAAGGTTGAAGGTAAAAAAAAAAAAAAAATGAATGTCATTAATAAATATGAGATGAGAGGGAAAAAAATATTAATCAAAATGGTTTTATATATATTTTATATATTTAACAGACAGAACAAACCAATAAGACTTTTTTAGCTTTTTTGTGAGTGAAAAAAGAAAATCATTACTGCTTTCATGCTTTTGCATCTGTCTTTTCTTACATAATTAATTTAGGAAATAATTTTTTGATATTTGGTATAATACTTTTAAAAATACGTACAAATACATTTGTTTTATTAATTAAATAACTGTTAAATTATCAATAATACTACATGTGTACCTGCATGGATAATATTAATGGGACACATTAGTTAAGTTGTTTGCAAGTTCCAACATAACATTTAAGAAAAAACAAAAACAAAAACAAAACGTGTGTGGGCTTTAGTGGCATTTAATTGGTAGACCTTTTTTCCTATTTATTTTTTTTAATAAGAAATCTCAACTTGATAATTACAGCTAACCAACTAGTAAAGTCTAACAAACAAGTAATATAAACCCTATTAATTAATTTCAATGACTTTAATTAGCTTCAACTAATATCAATCAACCCTATTAATTTCAATGTATAAAACACAATTGCAGCCTTAGACTATATATACTGATCACTATATATTATACATGACATGTGCATTTCACACAATATTTAAACCTTATTAACAAAAACTTTTTAAAAAAAAAAAAATTAACACATTTAAATTTTGTATTGTTATTCTCAGTATCTCACTTAAAGTGAGAACAAAGAGCATGGGAATTGATTGTATTTATTATTCTAATTCTTAACTTATTTTTAAACTAAAGGATAATCATAATGTTTATAGGGTTAATTGCACAACTTTGGAAATATATTTGTATAATATATAGTATATAAATAATAGATACATACATACATATATAGCTCAATACTGAACAATAGCATTGTTTAGTTGAAATATTAAAATTAGAAATCTAATATGTTATGCATTCCTAGCTATCCACTATGGGAGTTTATAATAATCTGATTGGATTAGGATTTTAAGTCAATATATATTTGGAGTTCCTTTTCAACCACAAATAATCAATCTATCTTTTTCTATGGAATAATGGTATAAAGGAAGAGTAACTTTGTAAAAAGGAAGATGCCCAACTTTGAATATATTCCCCCAAAGATGCATAGATTAAAAAGAGAGAGAGAGAAAAAAAAAAAAAGAATTGAGAAGAAAATATAACAAATTATTAATCTCATCATATATATATATATATATATATGAAGGAGTAAAAGAAGATGGAAAAAAAGAAGAACATGGGATCCATGTGTTCCCATACCCACCACTAGTAACCAGCAATTCTTTGACCAGTGCTGGTGTATCTTAATAATAATCCACATTCCCAAATATACATTATTAGCCCATAATAATGTTTTAAGAATCCAAAGCTTATTATAATTAGTGGTGAAATAAAGTTGTTTAAACTAGTTTATTGTTAAGAACTAATTAATTGATATTTACCATTAATAGAAGATGAAAACCCAATAAATCACCTCTTCTTCCAAATAAGAAAAATACCATTTTTTATGATTAAATATCACTATAACAAAATAAATTTTTAACAACTTAACAATAACTATTATTAGAAAGAATGTCTTTAATTATTAAAGATTTTAATAATATTTAAAAAAAATTATTTATTTCAAAATTTGTTACATGAAATTTAAACTGTATCATCAACCGGAACGGGAATAGAGCCAATGTCTTGAGTTCCGCAATTGGAACAAATGAAGACGGCATTGAGTTAGAACTAGGAGATCTGACATAAAAACTTTTCGAAGAACCGTCGAAAGAAAAGTCGGCGTTGTTGCCTGTTCAATATTGAACATGTTTAATACGATATAGTACACTTCAATTTTAATATATTACATATTTCATTTCGCGTCAATATTTTGAAATAGTGAGCATCTTATTCATTTATATCTTTGTTTGATGTTAATAAAAATGCTGATAAAATAAAGTATCGAGAATAAGGAGATGAATTACGTTGACATTTTTGCAAGTTTTTTCAAGTAGCAGAGAATAATTTAAATTCGGTGTAAATATTTCAATTTTGAAAAAAAAACGTCATCAAAGCAATATTGTCAAAATAATGTTTATGATGTGCACAAGTATGTTGTCAATGGTATATGATGACGTTCTTTAGGCATTTAGTCATATATTATTACGACGTTCTTAATGCACGTCGTGAAAATAATTACGAAATGCGTGTGCACGTCGTAAAAATGTATAATGATCTGCGATTTGCGTTGTCAAAATATAAATAAAACTTTTAAATTTAAGATATAACGACACACACAATATATGTACAAAGACATTCATATGCACGTCGTTAATTGACTTGTCCTTTTGACGACGCCGGCATATGCAACATGCTTTGCATGTCGTCCTAAGGCTAGTTTTTTTGTATTGAACATAAATAACTTAAGGGTGTGTAACTAGATGTACTAAATTCTATCATAAAATTTATTAGCAACTTTAATGTTAGAATAAAAACATTAAGAAAAAAATGACAAAATACATACAAAGACATTAACTAGATAATGCTATTCTTATTTGGATTTGGAAAATTATATTTCTTTGACTGAGTAAATTAATAATTATGAGGTTGATCGATCATAGAGATCCTTCCACATGCCTATACCTACAATATATTTATATAGATGGATAGATATATGTGTGTATATATAATAATTAACACTTGAATAAAAAATTGCATTGGAAGTTAGCAAGGGTTGATTGGCGTTAAGCTTTTGTTGGTCAAGGTATTACTTTGTTTTGGGAGGCATTGAATTAAACAACTGTATTCCATGTTCTTGCTGCTCTTAACGTGCAATTATTTAATTCATACTCTTCCTGACTTCATTTTTCTATTTCGTCTTTCTATATATGAAGAGAATATATATACAAAGCTTGTGTTATATATTTTTCTATATTATATGATTCCAATAATGAGTGAGAGGATCGTCTTTGGATTAATTTAGAAATCATGTTGGGGTTCTCTTCCCAATGTTATCAAAACTGGATTTTTTTTCTCAAAATTGTGGTTTTGGACAACATATCTTTTACTTAATTATTTTGATCCTAATACTTCATCTAAGACACTATATAATAATATTATTATTGTCCTAGAACTTTTTTTTTTTTTTTAAGTAATCAATGATGAGGTAATTAAGTACTATACAAATATGTATGAAGCATTGTGGTCAAGTAATTAAGCATTTTCTTATTAAATAATATTTGAATCAAGATTTATTTTTATTATTTTACTTAAGGAGTAGTAATTTCAAATCAAACTATCTTATTTTATGTATATAAGTATCTTATTTCCATTTCCACCTTATTTTGCTTCTCCCCCATTGTGTTATATTCCTAGAAATAACGGGTTTTAGTACATCAGTTGAGGTTATTTGTAATTTGAAGGCTATATATTCAAATTTAGAAATAGTCTCTCCAATATAAATAATTCGGAATGCTATAAATTTAGAAATATGACATACATATTGATTTACAGTTCCAAACTCCGTCATGTTTGACTTTAGTGTTGTTATATCTATCAAATGTGTGCAATTCTGATTTATTGAGGAGAGAGGGTTAAGGTCTCAACTGATTTTACTACTTTGCAGACCAATCAATAAACATAATCAATGAAGATGAGATGTAAGCACAATAATCAAACTTATACGTCAGTTTCATAATCCAAGGAAGCCAACCCGACATTGGTTCGAAGGTTTCAGGTGGAGGCACTTCACTTCTTGGGGTTTGAAAGTCGCTGATCCGGTTCTCATATCATGTTGGTTCAGTCGATAATTTATAGTTTTATCACTCTTGGTAAATCTTTTGTTGGTGTCGGGTTGATGTAGAGATTAATCGGGTTAGTCACCAACCCGACTTTTAATATATTTTTTTATTTTTTATAATTACATAAGGTCGGCTATATGAATCCACTTTCTTTACTCAACCTTAACGAAATTATTTCAATATATATACCATTAAGCGATAAATTCAAGTCTTTAGTTTTGTTTCATTTCTTTTTTTTTTAAGACATGGGTTCTGTTGGATTTGAAAATTGAGCAATATTCAATTTTGGATTGTATTTGAATTAAATGACTTGCACATGCTTTCTAAACAAATAAATAAAATGTCATTTTCAATTAATATTTACTGAACCTAACTTTCAAGATCCTACCCATTTAGATTTGGAGGGAGTGTGTTAGGGACAGTTAGGTTTTCCATTAGACTTAGGACCCTTTATTTTATTTTCTTATTGTGCTCTTGAAGAAGTAAGAATCCAAGTGACAAGGTGTCTTGAAGGGGAAATGGAAATAAATATTAATGAAATATCTTTTGTACAGTTTGGTTTGAATATATTTCTATTTGGGGTGAATGAATGATGAAAGTAATGTGAAAAATGTGAAATGGATTTCTAGACAAAGAAAAAGAAGATAGACAGTGAGAGGAGTAATGGCGGGCTGGGTCCCATGAGTTAAGACAGTGAGAGGAGTAATTTTCTAGACGTCCATTATATATCTGGACATCCCACGAGTTAAGGCAGGTCGGATCCCCAATAGGGGCCTTGAGTCTCAAAAAAAAAAAAAAAAATTCCATGAAAGAAATTAAGATATCGATTGAAATCAATCATGTGATACATAAATTCTTAAGTTTTCTAATTTCCAAAGGTTTTGGAAAGTTTGGTATATATTGGATCATGAGGTGTTCTTCTAGTCAATATGATTTGGTTGTGGTAAGTAAGGAAACAACTGTATCCCTGGTGTTCTTGCGTGTTCAAGTAACCATATTTATAGTTTATATAGTTTAGTCCCACTCTCAATTGACTTCTAGTTCAAGTATCTATGGCCCTTGTTTAATGCTCAATGCTCAGATGCTCTAAGTACCTTCCCAATGACTAGACCAGCTTTATACCAATATTTAAAAATAATAATAATAAGAAAAGAAAAGAAATGGGTGGATATATGATGGACATGTTTTCTTTGATTGTGAATAAGAAAATAATTTATAATACCCATGCATACAACATAATAAAAATAACAAGATGACAAAAATCAAATTACACCATGCAATAAATGCACTATTTCTTTTCATTTTTTAACAACTTATAAATGCACTATTTCTACTCATCCCCTAATCCATCGTGTCAGCTCAACGAATCTTATCCATTTTTTTTTTGCAAGAAAATG